>CM076578.1:1202026281-1202150710 GCA_034641835.2 Pinus albicaulis
CATGAGGAGCTGGTATATTGGACTTACAAAAGGAGGAAGTATGAGTAATAATAAGCTCATACAGTCAGAAGAATGTCAAGGTGACAGTTTTCAGTGTAACAAATTACCCCCTAAAGTGCAAAGTCTGGAATATATGAAGTTGTAATCTGTAATACATGAAGAGTGCAGTACTTTATCATTTCAAAGATCATCCTGTGGACACCCCAGTTGGTACCTGTAAAAACATTCAATGCAAAATATATACATGTATATGTCATCACTGAGGTAGGCATTCCCATACTCAGATAAAAACTAACTATAAACTAACTGAAATCGTTCTGATACAGGAATGATTTTGAATACATCATAGTACAGATATATGTAGATACAGTATGGACGCAGCCATCTGTTTATAAATAGTCTACTGTATAGATGACAACAAAATTCCTCGCAGCCTGGATGGTGGAAACTAGATCCAGGGTCTTGATTTTCGCATCTCGAACTAGTACGATTCTATCCATGTGAATAAATGTGTTGAAGTCGAACATGGTAGAAACCACTTGATTACCAGTCAATGATGTAAACTGTTAACAAGTGTGAGAGAAACCACCAGTAATGTCAATAGCTCTCAAAGTACTCAGTACAATCCATGAAATGTGAATGAATGAGCTGAAGTCGAACATGTCACGGAGTCATTCGATCGAAGGTCGTTGATGCAACCTGTCGTCGAAAGCGAGAAACCTGCCATTGAGGCATGCAGATTTCAAGGTACTGACGATTTCTGGATCAACTTCCTAGATAATGTGCTGATGTCGATAGAAAGTGATCTGTCGTAGGCAAGCCCACAACACGAAATCATAGATCAAGTTTTGAAAATATATTGGCAAGGAATGACTCAGGGATGGTCAAAGATGGATGACAGATATTTTGCAGATGAATGGTTTTATTTGAACTGTTCTCTTGGACACATAACGACACTGCAGATGGCTTGGTGACAATTGACCCAAAGCTAATACCCAGAAACCGGCTGAAAACTTTCAATGTGGTTTGATTAATTGTTAGGCAAAGGATTTCCCAACCCAGGTGAATATAAGTGTCGTGTCCAAGAGTGGTTGACTGAGTTTTCGGAAAATTTAAAATACAACAAACATGCCCATTTTTCTCTCTTTTCCCCCACCATTTCTGGCAAGTACCTCTTTATTTTTGACAAGCTTGAGGAGGATAACATTTGCTTGATTATAAGCTCATCCTTCGGATGAGTCCAACTTAGTTTAAGATTCGAACCCTAAGAAGGAGTGGTTCGTTCCTGTTTAAAATTGAACAGGTCCTTTACTGTTAAGTTTTAACGAGTCCAGTATAGGAGAAACTCGGTGTTTTTCAATTTTAGGGAGTCAGAAGAAAAAACTTAAGAAAACTCCATGGGTGTACTTTTTCGTAAATTTAGTCTCTCGAGCTCGAAAAAGGATAAAATAATGTGGGAGAGAACTCTATTGACCATAATTAGTCAACGTATACCTTTTTCGTAAATAGTCCATTTCAGTCCGTAAAAGGGGTAAACTTATACTGAAAGGACGATCATTCATTTACTTTAACGAGTTCGAATAATCAAGTACTCGGAAATCTTTTCATATTTAGAGAGTCTGAAAAGGGCTTAAAAGAGGACTCCAAGGTTTCGCTTTTTCGTAAATTTTTTGAAAGAGTCCGAAAAAGTGATAAAAGTATGCTCTTTGTTGAAAAACGATCATTTCACCTGAAAAAATCCTGTTTCTGCACAAAAACTCAAAACATTACACATACCTGTTTAAGATAAGTAAAAATGCTTTCAAAGATACCCTTTTAAAGTGAAAAATAAATAAATTAAAAATTCATTCATTCGAAAAAACTTATAAAAAGGACTTTTTCTATTTCATTTTTACCGTTCAGTTCCAGAGTGAAAAGTAAAAAGATTTTGGATAAAAAAGTTCCCGTGAAGATTCTGGAAAATTCAACCGTTGGAATCGAAAACCGTCAGCCCCAGGTAATCCACGACCTCCTTATCTTGTTTTTCATCCGTTTGAAATTCATTTTTAGGCTTTAGTTTGATTTTTTAGGGCAAAAAATGGTTCAAAAAAGCGCCCGCGGGGTCCGCAGGTGGGACACAGGTTACCTGCGGACCCCGATTTTTTCCTAACGGGAAAAAATCGTGGGTACCGCACCCAGAACACAGTCCACGTGCGGAGCTACGCTCTGTTTACAAAGAGCGGGTGCGGTACCCGCGCGGTCAATTTTTAAGCATGGTTTTCTCATTTTTCTGCCAAAATTTTTCAAATAAAATCATTCTAACTTGCCTTATTTTGTATTGCAGGATTAACAAGATGCTTATCTGGCGAGAAAGAGAGCATGAGGAAGTGGATGAAGCTGCAATACTTCATTTTCCCACACAAAGGGCATTAAAAACATGCGGCTTATACAAATTTTGGGCCATCTCTGGCATGAGGGCACAAGTGGAACTCTTAACATGGTTGGTAGACAGATGGCATGTGGAGGACCAGTGCTTCTTCATTGGTGGCCACCGGCTCGAAATTGAGCTGGAGGATATATATTTTTTGACTGGTTTGTCCAAGAGGGGCGAACATGTATCCTTGTTTGGGACTAGGCCAGGTGGCCAGACTGTCGCTAGTCTTCAACTTGAATTTTGCAATGATCAGGCAAATCCTCGGGACAAACGGATTGACATAAAACATATCATCCGTCCTGAACTGAAAGTTATAGCATTTACTGTTACCAAACTGTGTGGGAGCGCCGCGCTTCATGTGGCTACTGGTTCCCAAATGCGTGTTGCAGTGGACTGTTTTCGCGGCACCATCTTTAACTGGTGTGAAGCTGTGTTGGCCAATATAAAAGGCCAACTTACCAGAGCAAAAACTGGGAAACTGAAAAACTTTGGATACGGATCCATCGTCGTTTCTTTTGCTCTGGAGAGGATCCCTCAATTAGCTCCACAAAGTATTGCTGTTGATGCCGGTCGACCTCGAGAACCGAGAATGGTTCGTTGGTCCGCGCTGATGGCCCGTCATGCTATTGAGGGCACTGAGATTGTACGATTCCCTTCTTCTTATTTTCGTTGGCTGGATCGTCAAGTTTTCATGATAGAGGATTTTCCGTATGCTGGGATAGATTTCCGCGGAGACGGAGAGATGTCTCTCCCTGCAGGGGAACAGTGGGATGATTCAGGTAAAATTATTTTTCAACGTTTGCTAAGTTCTAATTTTTTTTAATTTTTTATCGTCTTAGAAAACTAATAACCAAAATTTCTTTGAATACAGACGTGGGTCCACATCGACCAGCTCATCTCCAACCTTTCGAGAGGAGACAACCAGTTGCGCCCGCACCAGCCCCAGCAGGCCAATCAGTAGAGATTTTGACTGATTTGGAGCATCATCTAGAGCGCTTGACTCTAGATATACCAGAGACCAGCATAGATGACATCCCTCTCAAGCTACAAAGATATGTGATTGGAGTCCAGGACCTTTCAGGAGGTTCCTATGTAGGGTGGCCCGAGCAGTTGTTTCCTATCGAGATCATCATCAGTGATGGGATGATCGTGTAGACTCATTTTTGTACTTTTGTATTATCATTTTTGCCGATCATAAGGTGTTTCCAACCTATGATCGAAGACGATGTATATTTTTTGAACACACTCCTATACTATGATATATCACTATTTTGACGGCTATCTGTGTACATATGTGAATGTTGTTTGTTTTACTGCTTTTAATTATTGCAAATGTCTATTTATCATACTAGAAGCAATTGAATCTGCTAATGTATTTAAATGTCTTGGAATATGCTAATATTCAATGTAATCAAACTCACGTTCCAAGAGACGAACTCTTAAAAACAACCTTAATAACACTAGATTTCTAATGGTATAAACCCTGTTAAGCTGTAATACAACAAGTTCAGAATCCAACCTTACAATCAAACTTCGAATCCCAAACGATATGGACTTAGACAATAATTCAATCACTGCACTATACTCGGCAATGTTATTTGTTGTTTGACCAAGGCTTACCCCATGCATGGATACTAACTCGTCAGAGGGTGAATAGATAACCCAAGCTGCGGAAGAAATGTTCCGTGTACTACGACAAGCACCATCAGTAAAACCAATGTAGGTTTGAAGAGACGTCGACATCTGCAATATCAAGAGTAAAACTCAGATAAGCAGTCATAGTGACAAAAACACACTTCTAAACTAGGCACACTTTTCTAATCTAAAACACACCAGCAGTAAAGAAAATCTAAACTAACAAAAATCTCCACACCTCGTTTAAGCATAATATCGCTTTAGATAAAGCCCATTTCTGGGTTTATCCAAAGGGACACCGTCAAAATCTACTAACTCATAGGCCCCTTTTGCTAACTTTCGTTTCACAATGTAAGGACCATGCCACATAGGCACGAATTTTCCAGCTCCTAGTTTGTCGTTAGCTTGATCATAAAGTAAAACTAGGTCTCCTTCTGAAAAATTTCGAGGGGTCACATTTCTATCATGCTGAGCTTTTATCCTTTTAACATGAGCCTCGTTTGCTATTGCAGCATTTCGTCGATTCTCATCTAATTGGGCCAAGTACAAGAAACGTTTCTCCTCTTCAGACGTAGCTGGAAGTAATTCTACGGCTAATTTTAGTGACGGTATTTCGCATTCAATCGGCAACACAACTTCCAAACCGTAAACCAGTTGAAAAGGAGTGAAACCCGTTGATGTTTTGACTGAGGTTCGATATGCCCAAAGTGCTGAAAATAACATGGAATGCCAATTCGTCTTGTGAATACCAATGATTCGTTTAATCATGGTGACTAAAACTTTGTTAATGGCTTCAACCAGACCATTTGCTTGTGGATAGTACGGAGTGGAACTATCGTGGCGTAGGCCAAGTTGTTCTGTCAGTTTAGTCATCATGATATTCCGAAAATGACTTCCATGATCCGTAATAATAGCTTGAGGAACACCGAACCTAGAAATTATGTGATTAAATACGAATGTTGCAGCAGTCTTGCCGTCAGCTGAATATGTAGGCATCGCCTCGGCCCATTTCGTAAAATAATCTACTGCGAGAATAATATAGGCATGCCCCCTGGCCGAGTGAGGGTTACATGTGATAAAATCGATACCCCATTTTGCGAAAGGACCAACAGCAATTATAGGGTGAAGAGGAGCGGGTGGCGCGCGCATTTTTCAATCAAAAATTTGACAGTTGTGGCATTTCCGAACCGCATAAATACAATCTTTGAACAACGTTGGCCAGAAATAACCAGCACGCAATATCTTTTGGGCTGTGGCATACCCAGACATATGACCGCCACATGCTCCAGAATGGCAGTCATTTAACACCTTTTCAGCTTCTTCATGAGTTAGACAACGTCGAAAAACAGAATCCGCTCCACGTCGATAAAGTGTATCACCAATGATATTATACTGTTGGGATTGGAAGCGTATTTTCCGTCGCTGAGTTCGTGAAATGTCAGGCCGAAAAGATTGGGTTTGGAGATACACAATAATATCCCCATACCATGGATCAAGCGTACTGATAAGAAACAAAGATTTGTCCGCAATGGACTCTTCTGCCACTGTTTCAGTATCAGTAGAGGGGAAATCGCACATCAGTTCCGCAAATACCAAAGATTTCTTTGCCTTGGATTTCTCAAATTCCAAGTCAAATTCCTGTAGGATAACTATCCATTTGGAATATTTGCCCCCTAGCAATTGTTTGGTCAAAATATACATCATAGGGTTGCAATTAGAAATTACTGTGGTTTTACGTAACAAGATGTAATGTCTAAAACGTTGGACAGCTTGAACAGCTGCCAAGGCCAATTTCTCCACATGTGTGTATTTGATTTTAGTCGGATGCAGATTTCGACTAAGATAATAAATCACATGTTCATTGTGAGATTCATCTTCCTGAACTAGTACCATCCCAATGGTGGAATGAGAAGCAGCGAGATACAAAATGTAATCTTGGTTGTAGTTGGGAGGATGCAATAACGGTGCATGGGTCAACGCGTGTTTAAGTGCATCAAAAGATCGATCAGCGATCTCGTCCCAAAAGAATGGAATGTCCTGTTTCAACAAGCAGGTAAAACCCTTTGCAAGCTCGGCATAGTTCGGAATAAACCTACGTAAAAAGTTTGCTTTCCCCTGCAAACTTTGGAGTTGGCGTAATGTCGAAGGAGGAGGCAATTTAACAATAGCTTCGACCTTCGATGGATCGACACGAATGCCTGATTTCGAGACAACAAATCCCAGTAATCGACCTGATTCTACGCAGAAAACACATTTATGCGGATTCAGCCTTATCCGATAATGCCTACATCTCATAAAAATTTCTCGTAAATGAGTGGGATGATCGGCCCTACGTAATGAATGAGCAGGTAAATCATCAAGATATGGCTGGACAATGTGCTTAATGTCATGAAATGCATAAGACATAGCCCGTTGAAAAGTTTCTCCAGCGTTCTTTAGTCCAAAAGGTAGTTTACAATAAGCAAATGTTCCCCACGGACAAATAAAAGCTGTTTTAGGTTGATCTGCAGGAAGTATGTTTATTTGATTGTAGCCGGAAAAACCATCCATGAAGGAAAATAATTTACTGCCAGCACAATCATCAATTATTTGATCGATATAGGGAGTTGGATAATTATCTTTTGGACACGCTTGATTAATATCCCTATAATCGATACATACTCTTATCGTTCCTTGTTTTTTAGTCACAGGAACAATATTCGATACCCAATCCGTTAAGGGAATTGGATAAATGAATCCTGCTCGAAGTAATTTTTCAACTTCAGTTTTTATAGCAGCAGCTTTTCTAGGATGAATTTGACGTAATCGTTGACGAACAGGTTTAGCATCCGGGTAAGTCTTAATTTCATGAACTACGATCGAGGGATCAATTCCTGGCATTTCTTCATAAGACCAGGGAAACACGTCACGGAATTCTTGAAATAGGGCTTTATAAGTCTGAATTTCTTCATCTGTATAACAAGCACCTATATGAATGTTTTTCAATTATTCCTGGTTCTACTGAAATGTCAATTGGAACCGTTCTAGATATATTTTCCAAATTTAACTCAGAATCAGGATTTTGTAATGGATTCTGAGGTTCCTTGGCATATTCAGCAGTAAAAATTGAAGCGAAATCATTTTCAAAATGATCTAATTCAGGTAAAAATGAAGATCGGTGATGGAGATCTTCCCATGGTAAATCATCAACAGACAAAAACTCACGAATTTTCTCATCTGTATGAACAATTTCAGGAAATGTCGTTGTAATTGAACTAGATATAGAAAGAGATTCCTCTTGGATCCCATTCATTGGATCAATTTCGGTTGAAGAGGGGTCGGAAAAAGACTGTACAGCCTGGTACGCAATTTCAAATGGACTCAAAGGCATCACGCCATCAAATGAATCTATCTCGGATTCTGAAGGAATAATCCAAGGATCATCAAACATAACAGTGTCTGACGAAATCATATGAATAGTTGCAGTAGAAGGTGATACGTTAGGAGGAGGAAAGGAAAAAGTTCCTAGTAAACCAGAATCTTTAATCAAACCTACTCCAACATCCTTATAAGGGATAGCCGTTTTACCAACATGCTGGATTGTTTCTGTAGAGGCTAGGTCGGACGAAAAATAAGTTAACTGATCTATTGTCACGATATTTCCTTGATATGGGAATTTTATAAGTCGAAAGACCGAAGAGACAACAGCAGTCATAGCATAGGACCAACTACGACCCAGAAGAAGGTTGTAATCTAGAGGGGCATCAACCACTTCCACATCTAGATTAACGATTTTACCTTCGACCCCTATGGGTAAATCCTGCAAAATACCATAAGGTTGAAAACCTCGACCATCAAAAGCTTTTAGAATTGTCGGAGATTGGTTAAGTGTAGGAGAACCAAGCGATTTCCAACACTGAATCGACATAATACACGTTGAAGCTCCCTCATCAATCACAGTCCGAAAGATTGGTCTGTTTTTTACTAACACTGGAATCTGGAAAGCCATTTGGTGAGGTAGGCGAGGTGTACTATTTTCTAAATCGAAGATTATAAGGTTAGAATCCTGAACATCAACAGCTCCTATGGCAGACAATAATAATTTATGTTGTGCTGGACACGATTGCAGCACTTCCAAAGCCGACATTGCTGAAGGAGAAACAGCTAAATCTTCAACAATGTTGTAATTCTGAGCAGCTCTCGCATGTGGATTGAAAGCTGATTTATGAAGAACACCTTTAGCAGGCGGTTTGATTATCAAGTCTGGATTTTGTTTCTCGATCTGTAGCGGACCGGAAACAGGAGGAGTTGTATTTGATGCATTCGCATTAGAAGACTCCTTCTTTGCCATCAACGGGATTCTTAGAACCGTAATCTTGCGATTGCGTCGCAATCCTTACATGAGACATCATCATAATAGGCTCTTCTAAAGTAGTCGAGGAAGAACCAATCATTTTACTATCTTGAACTGGAAAAGGATCCTTCAAGACAGCAGGTTGTTGTGATCCTTTAACGAGTTTCGTAACTTCCTCTCGATATGGACATTCTTTCGTGAAATGATCTTGTTCACAAATGAAGCAAGGATAGCGAGGTTTACGTTTTTCGTCATTGGATTCATCTTTATCTGTTTTCTCTTTCGAATTATTTTTGTTTTTATTCCTCCCCTTCTTTTTCCCACCAGATTTTGATTTTGCCGTAGATGTTTCAACGACATGAATGTCGGCGGAAACTTCGGGAGAGGATTCTCCTTTCGGGGAATCGGGTAAAGTTATAATTGGAGAAGAATTATTTGAGGATTTCTTCTTACTTTTAGAACTAACTGTACCAATCATACCATCAGTGGCATGAGACCCTGAAGGAGCAGCAGCTATTTGACCTTGTTTGGGAAGATCGGGAATTTTCTCATGTAGAGTACCTGACTGCGTATAGACGAGGTCTAGGTACTGAGCCTGAGCAATTACTTTCTCTTCAGTAACAACACCAGCCTTAGCTACATCTTCAGTGATCTTGGGTAATAATGATTTAACAAACCATTCTGCCAAAATTTGATCCGGAATATAAACTTTTACCAAACGTCGTCTACGTCGCCATTCATGAATATGATCAGAAATATACGTGGACGTAGATTGTTTTAGCAAAGTTAATAATTCTGTGCCGTTGTCGTATCTGACAGGCAACTGAAAATGAGTCAAGAAAGATGTTGCTAACTGACTGAAATTATGAAACGAGCCTCGTGGCAACTCAATGTACCATTTGGCAGCAAGACCTATGAGGGTTCTTTGGAAAAGACGTAAGCGAATCGAATCATCAACGATTGAATTAGATGCACACCAAAGGTGATAAGTCATAACATGATTCGATGGATCCTCTCCTGACTTACCTTCAAATTTTGGTATATCACTGGGCAACTTATGAGGCATTGACGGCCAGTTTTGATAATAGAAAATAGGATCATTTGTAAGGCGCGTCAAATCAGGTAAGTCCAAAGTTGTGATGAACGGTAATTGACGGTTAGGGTCACGAAAACCTTGAGAAGCCAAAGCAGATCCAGGAGGCGGATACCCAGGATAACTAGGAATCGGATTAGCATTAGGTATTGTGTAACCTCCCGGAAAACCAGCATGAACCAGACCATACTGAGGTTGTTGATAAGTATAACCAGGGTACGGTTGATACTGATAGCTTGGATTCTGTACATAGGGACCGAATTGCGGCTGTCCCTGGTACGGTTGATACGTAAATTGAGGTTGACTTGTAACAACTGTACTTGTACCGGTTTGTCCTGCAGGCATCTGAACTGTAGTCTGAACTGAAGGTCCTGACTGAGGTACAGAGACCTGAGGAGTTTGCACGGATACAGGGATAGCCGAACTCGGGGCTACAGATACTCCAGAAACAGGTGTGACAGGTTGAACAGGCGTTGCAACAGTTGCAGCAGTTTGGGGCGGAGTCTGAGGTGTACTAGGCCCAGCCTGCTGAACTGAACTAGGTGCAGGAGTTTGAATAGCTGGTTGAACAGGTTGTTGAGTAGAACCAGAAACCAATGGCTGACCAGGTTGATAAGGTAACTGCACATTAGGTTGCAAAGGCTGTTTATATTGCGATGGATCCCACACCATCATTCCAGGGTATTGTCCCGTAGAAGGTTGAACGTAAGGACCAAAACCTGGTTGAACGTAGGGTTGATAATAAGGTAAAGTTCCGGCTCCTTGAACAGATGGTTGACCAAAAGGCTGTTGGTAACCTTGCATTGGGTACTGCCCTTGAGGTTGATAACCTTGAGGCACGTACTAAAGTTGGGGTTGTTGAGGACCCTGAGGAGCATATTGAGTCTGGGGTTGACCTTGAGGAATGTACTGTCCTTGAGGTTGATAACCCTGAGGTATGTACTGTCCTTGGGGTTGCCCCCAAAAATAATATGGATCCACAGTTTGTCCTGGGAAAAAGCTACCTTGAGGTTGTGCCCCGGGTGGTAACTGACTACCTTGAGGTTGCCCCCCAGGCAGTAATTGACTACCCTGAGGTTGCCCCCCAGGCGGTAACTGAGTTCCCTGAGGTTGGCCCCCAGAAGGAAACTGACTGCCTTGAGCTTGAGGATTGGGAATATTACCAGACATCATAAAAATTTGTTCTGCGTTCGACGTTTCAATTTTAAGTCCACCAAGACCAGATGATAGCACGTTTTCGATAGGTTGAGGAGTTTCCCCCGAGAAAGTACCAGACAAAGACTGATATCCCGAAGGAACAGAAGGACCACCATGTAAAAATGATTCAGGCGTTTGAGAAAACATGGATGACTCACCAGCCATAATAGATGACGGATAATAACCTCTGGGCGTAGGATGAAATGGAACTCGAGGTGGATAAAAAGCAAGACCTGGATTCTCTAAAAAGTCTGTTAAAGAGAGATACCAAGGATTATTTCGAATGGGGCTATAGAAAATAGATTCACGTTCCCTAAGATTTAACGATTGAGGGGAGTTGGGAAGAGATATGTCTTCGTCTGGATTAGTAAGTTCTTCAATAGAAATAAGTCCAGAGGGAAGATTTTCAGTAATGATATTTCTTACCCTAGGTGAACCTGGATCGCTAGAAGTTGGTGTAACAAATCCTGAAGATGTTTCTAACACAGAAGACTCAGTTTCAGGCTCAGAGATTTCAGGTTCGTCAGATAATTCACCAGAAGGAGAAATATTTTCAGTAACTTCAGAAACTGAAATCGGTTCTTGAATATATTCTGTTGTAGGTATTTGATGATCAGGATGTATTACAATAGCAGAGGTTTCAACTTCTGTTGACCTAAGTCTACGGCTACTGTGTGGTACCAGAGCTCGAAGCCCTTCAAGTTGACCTGGTGAATATTCGGGAGGTTTCCCTTGAATTCTCCGGGATTGTCTCGACAATTCCGCCACAATGAAAAATTATCTAATCACACGCAAACAAAGAAAAATTTCAATGAAAACACCTAAAGTCTCTAAGAAACAAACAATTGAATCACTCGCTTAAAAAATCTAAGAGTTCAAACCACACACAAACAAGTAACTTTCCGTGCTAAAATCACTAGTTGGTGATGAAATCCAACTTAGTAGAATTTTAACACGAAAAGGGCGGTTGGAACAGTTACCCCGACAACCTGCTTAATGAAACAGACTGGCACAAGTTTCTTCACATAACCATCTCGAGTGAAGATAACCCCCCAGAGAGTCCAAGTGAGTCTAGTCGACGTCTGTTCCAGGTACAGTGGGATCTTCCCTCCACCGTCACCTTAAGGAAGAATCCTAAAGATTATGGTCACTAAGGTTACCAACTGAAACAAATATACCTGGGGGAACAGTCTACGATCCGACACACACGCAAGGGCAGAGTAACAAAGCTCAATCCCCTTGAAGGCTCCTTGAAATAATCCAAGGTTTACCAACAAGTGACCCCTGGCTCCTCGACAATGGTCTATCCGAGGTTTACCATTTTTAATATGTGTATATCTTCTATCGTTCCCAATTAGGAAGGATTGATTACCTCACTGGTTCAGATATGATCTCGTGCTTAAATCCTTTAAGAGGAGCTTCCCAGAGCATACATGCAACAACTGGAATTCTTCCTACCGCAAGATTTGTCTACTTGTTTGTTTTAGCTATCTTGGAGAGTTAATTACTTCCTACTCCAAGATACTAGCCTAAGCTATGTTGGTGATAAGAGCCCTAGAAATAAAAAGATTACTAGATGAATTTTATTTAAGCGTTACTTTTAAGAGTTGTTTCTTAAGTCAATGGGTGCGGAAATGAAACTTTGGATGATGTGAAGACTCGACTTCCAAAAACACTAAAATGCACCTATGATGATATTCAATTCTTTTTTCTTTCAATGAACTTTCTATCTAAAGAAAGAGTTAGAGAATGCAATCCTTTAAATTCCTTCTTCAAACATGAAAAATAATTGAAAGAAACTATTTTGTCTTTTCAATAAACTATCAAAGCTCACAAGAAAAATCCTTTTCTTTTCCAAACTAGAAGCTACAAAACAATTTTCTTTCGAAAGAAAGCTACAAAACTAAAACTACTCAAAACTACAAAATCTAATCTTGAGAACTATGATCTAGATTGAGTAAAAGCTTTTTAGATTTTTTTTTATGAATGTTTTCCTTAGTTGTTCAGCAAACTAAGAATCTATTCGTTCAGATAACAAACAGATCAAAAACACTCAAAATATGTTTTTACAAAAATGAAATTCAAAACTTTGAACCAAGTTTTTTCGAAGATTTGCAAAGAAACAAAAGGCTTAATTTCTCAATATAGGATGTTTTCACAATCAGGTCAGATTCAAAAGACAAAAAGAGATCAATGTAATCTGAGATACTGCAAATTGTCAAAAGTTCGAATCACTACAAAGACCAAGCGGAAAAACAATCCAATCGGAAAAATCTTCTAGAAAATCATCAAAACATTAACACTGTTGGAGTTCATTCACAATAAATTCTTGATAGACACAATAACCAGTCTGGGCAGAAACCAAAGATCTAAAAATAAACTAGAAAAAGAAACCTAGAGATTTTCTAAAATTTTTACAGGGTCCGCAGGTAACCAATGTTGACAGGTGCGGTCCCGCACTGTATTCTATAGAGAAAGTGCGAAACTGCCTGCACTGTCAAAGTAAAGCAGAGTGCGGTCCTAGGAAAAATTATAGAAAAACTCAAAATACTTCTAAATTTTCAAAAACAGAAAAAATCTAAAGTACCCAGACAGATGTGTATCAATCAAAAACCAGGAAAAAATGTTTCCTCAAATCAAAAATAAAAGAGAACAAAAAACAACAAGTTCATTTCCCAGTGGAGTCGCCATTTTGTTGTGTATATTAATCCGTCTTGCGGACAAGACCGATCTCTCTAGTACTAAAGGTAACTAGCAACAAACAGCCAATTATACTAATCTCTCTCTAAGCATATAAGATTCATAAAAACACTATATAGGTGTAAGGCCTACCTTATGTCCAACGCTTGCTTGATTTTGTTGAAGTCCTCCCCGTGCACTGAAAGAACGTTCCTCGTGAATCTGCAGTCACAAACAAGCAAAAAGATTAAGCAGCACCTGTATAGACATTATTACAAACCATACTTATCATAATGATCAAGGAATTTATGAAATAAACCATGAATAGACAGTTTAATGAGAGAAATGAGTATATTTGTATTAACTTCAAATATAGAAAACCTTTACAACCTGTGCCTTGATGTTATGCAGGTCCTCCTGGGGTCCGAAGCAGGAATCTCTTCTAATTTGACAAGCATTGCACTCTTTGAACCAAGACAAATAGAGATGAGTGATTTAACCTCACAGAAAGTCTTAGTTAACTGAGTCTGAATCTCAACGGCATTTAACTTCAAATATCTTAAGCTTGAACTCCCTTTGAGGCTACCCAAGGCCTCTTTTTATAGTGGAAAAGAGGAGGTTTCTTGTTCCAAATATGAAGGGATAGAATCCTCCTTCAAAGGGATTAGCTCCTTACATCAAGGAGTTAGCTCCATCAAGTGAGGGATGCATGAACCTTCTCAAAGCGTATCCATTCCCAAAAATTCCCATCTAGAATCTTCTAGAATTCATCTGAAATTCACTTTTTATCTTTACTTTCTCGCCTTTTTGTATTTTACAGAGGTCCGCACCCATTACACAAAGAAAGTGCGTTATGGTTCCGCAGGCAGGCTAAAATTAAGTGTTTCTTAATGTTCTTTCTAAGGGATTTCTATAAGTTTATGATAGAAAGTTTTATTTGAAAAGGCAAACAAATCCTAATTGATTTTTTTTGGATTTTTTAACTAAGGGTCCCCATTTATTTAGTATTATTACTAATATTAAATAAAAGGGGGGTCGTTGCTGGTCACAATACAACTGTAGTGCCAATCACTTCTCATGAAATCTCTGCCTCTTCTTCATCAACCTCACAGATAAACACAGTAGAGGACAACACTGCAATAATCAGATCTATGGAAGATATGTCTTTAAAAGATAAAGAAATACTTAGTTTGAAAGGCATCATTAAAAATTTGGAAACTTCTAAAAGAGATACCTTAATTACTTCCAAAGGGCATGAACAGAGGGCTGATAGATTACAAGAGCAAGTAAAAATTCTTCAAAAACAGGTGAATCTTACAGATCAGGTTGCATACATAAAAAATCATTTATGGATAAAAATAATTGAAGGCATTCACTCACAATTGCCTTCTATTCAGATAATTTATGAGTAGAAAGAGTTGCTACAGGCTGCAAATGCATAAATTGATAAAAACAAGAAAGAAATTGAAAATAAGCCACCACAAGCAGTTCAACTCATAGCATTTTTGAACAACAAAAACAGGGAAGAATGAAAATTGCTGACAGAACAGAGACCATCCTTCAAATTAATAAAGTCTTGAATAAGAGAAACATGATGAATAATTTGGAAGATAGGTGTAAAGATATGAACTTGGCCATCACAATATTTTGGGCCAAATACAAAGTAGTATCATAAGCAGGTTTACCAAACATTCATGCATTGAATGACAAATTAATGCCATAGAAGGATTATGATCAGAAAATCAGAGCTCATGCTAAGGAGCAAGCTAAACAACGTTTTCCACAAGGATCTCCAAGTGGCAAATTATTACTTCAATATTTTGAAAATTTATTATTTTTGGAAAATGAAATCAAACATATGTTCACAGTAAAACCAAACTTCGCTAAATATACAGAGGCTAATGAAAGTTACAGGAAATTAAAGAATATGAAGATCCCCGCTGCTGAGCAGTGGCAAGTATTCACAGATCTGATGTGAATTTGATAGGTAAAGGACAGGAAAATCACATGAAAAATCATATTTTACTTTTACCTTATGGTGAAAAAATCAGTGTCAAAGTGTATCAGGGTCAAAGTGTATCAGTAAAATCAAATTGTTACTGCCGACCATTTTCCAATTTGCAGCAGTGAAATAGTGAAAAGCAGAGATAAAGAGTATCAGAATAGAAGGTGAAAAGGAAGAGTATTCTATAAGTCATCTTCCACGAGATAAAGTTTCACTTGCCAACAATGCTTACAGCACATCATAAAGCCTTTTTAATTAGAATAATCAGTTCTATTTTTCCTTGTAAAAGAGGATAACTTGCAAACTATTTTGCTGGTGTCCCTCTTCTTATGTTACATTTCCTATTTTTCTTTAAAACATTATCTCAAACTATGAGATATTTTGTAAACAATTTATGTGTATAAATACTTCATAATTCGAAGTATTCAGTGTGGAATAAAATTTCTTAAGACTACTATAGTCATTTTGCTGGACATATTGAAGTTTGTGTGAGTCAATTAGCGAAGCAGCAGACTGGAAACGAGATTAGAGACATCATAACTAAGGATTCTCGTGGTGACAAGATAAGTCTCGTATTTTTTCCTGTTTTCAGTGTTATTCTTTAAAAGTTTACATAAATTCATTTGATGTGTTTCTATTCTTTAATGATCAACTAAGGAGAAATTAAATAAGATTAGTGATAACAAGCTCCATGTTTTAAACTAGTTGGCATTTTTATGTTTTCTGCTTAATGACCGAACCATAGAATTCTTAATTTCTCTAGGTCCCAGTTTGATCCCCTCCTTCAATCTTCTTTTCTGTAACTTAAGGATTCTTAAGTGCCCCTTTGTTCAGATTTCACCCATTCCATCAACTAAGCCTATTCAAAGCCTTAGAAGGTCATCTATCCCACCCTTAGTACATTTTCTTTTTTAAGTCTTATTTCCTAGCTCTGCTTGCCTAGAGAGTTGACTCCATTGCCCAATGCTCTATTAGATCCCTCTGGTTTACCTTGAAACACTTTTTATTCCTACCACACTTCTAAAATCAGTCCTTTTTCTCACTCATAGC
Organism: Pinus albicaulis; assembly: GCA_034641835.2. NCBI lineage: Eukaryota > Viridiplantae > Streptophyta > Pinopsida > Pinales > Pinaceae > Pinus > Pinus albicaulis. Next base: position 1,202,042,687 of record CM076578.1, read on the forward strand.
TAGCCTAAAACCCTTTACCAAAAAAAAGCTAAATCTTTAGGAGAGATCCCTCTCCGGAGCTCAGGAAGGCTAGATCCTAAATTCCCAAAGCGGTTCTTGGTTACCCCTGGTGTTCTTAACTACAAAAATCCTCATCCTACAACTTGAGAATTACTAGGGTGATAACATACTGGCAACTCCACTGCAGAACTAACCACTCTCTAGTTTTAAGTTTAATCTTGAAGGAAGATTTTTAATTATATCTTTTATACTTTAAGATTGAGTTTAAAGGTTGTGGGTATTTTACCAAATAAACATTCTGGCTCCCAAGAAAGTCTACTACACTAGATCCAACCCCGATCCTAATCCTCTGGAGATAGTAGACAATCCTGACCAGATAGGAAAAAAGAAGAAGAAAAAAATTGATAGTTCTGAAACTGAGATACCTCTGAGAAGAGCTGATTCTTTACCCAAAGAATTGGTAAGCTTATCAGACATTGATTTTGACTTAAATTTTGAAAAATATTTATTTAGAACAAAATATGAATCAGATTTAAAAGAAATTGTTTTAGATCTAGTTTTTACTTCTTATGTGAGTGAAAAACACAAAATTATTTATGTTCCTACTAAATCAGATCAAACTGAAATTAAAAGTCCAGTAAAAAGGGTAAGTATCACAAAAACTAAAGACATTGAAGAAGTTGTTCAGTTAGCAAAATTTTTGTCTAAATTTAAACCCCCAGTTTCTGAGCTATATACAACAGTCTTTCCAGCATCAGATTCTACTCTGTATGCTGCCACATCATTTACTGATTCTGCTGTCAGTTCACCTCAAGAGCCCATAAGCCCTGAGTTGCCTCTGCCCCATAGAATCATATATTCATCATATCCACAATCCACTGCTAGTTCATCCACTGATCCATTCATCCCTGAGTTGCCCTTGCAGCCCAAAGTAGTATATCCATCATTTACCCAACCCATTACAACTACCATTAGACATACTACTTCTTTTTCATCCCCATTGCCAAGCTCTTCAAGTACATCCATTGCAGTAACCAACACTATCCCTATCACTACAATTGTACCTCCCAGTTCAGCTAAAATTCAAGCCATGGAAGCCAGATATGCTCCATTGGTTTTACCTCAGAATCTTCATGACATGCCCTAGAACTATCAAAAATATATTCCATTGTTTGATAACCTTTCACGGATTATTGCACAGCAACATATTAATAAAATGAATGATTTCTGGGAAGTCTATGAGACAGATGAATCTGATGTCCAAATGAGGTTATTTGCTCAGAGCTTTATTGGAGAAGTAAAAACCTGGTTTAAAAGTTTAGGAGCTGGTAGCATAGCAGACCTAGTTGCATTCCATAGAGCCTTCTTAAATAAATGGGAGAAAAAGAAGAACCCTATGAAAATACTATCTGAGTTTGATGCTGTCAAGAGAGCCCCAAATGAGTCTGTCCAAGACTTCTGTACAATATATATCAGTGTTTACAACGCCATTCTTGCAGACCTTAAACCCACCCCGTACTCCATGCTACTCAAATTCCCTGATTGCTTTGACGTAGATAAGGCTTACCAACTTAGGGAAAGGGATGCAAATACTTTAGAGAAAATGCAACAAAACATTGTAGGTGTAGAAATCAACATACTTGCAAAAAAGGTCAGACTGAGAAATGAAAGACGGGTTACTATTAAAGAAGAAGCATCTCAATTAGATGGTAAGTTTGATTTCATTACTAAAGCAATAGAAAAAGTAGTTGATAGACTGGATCAAATTGAAAAAAAACCACAATGGGACAATCAATCCCAGATCCATAATCCCAATTACAGAAAAAACAACAACCCCGGGAAAGGTAAAGAACCTTCCCCTGATCAAAATATAATAACCCCATTCCAAGAAAACTTTGCAGAAAGTTCACAAAACAGTGTTGACGAGGAGGAAGACATCAACATTGTTATGGGGATTGATGAAAACAATACCATTTTCCTCACCCAGGAGGACCAGGAACTCTTTGAACTTCAAAAGTTAAAAGTAGAATATGGAGAATCCTATGATTATAAACAAGGTTATGATTTTGCAATAAACGAAATTCACAGTCAATACAACCTTAGGAGCAAGAAAATAAATGAACCTGTCATAAAGAATAATGCTCCAACCAACAAGAACAAAACAAAAAGAAGACTGATACTTCTAAATAAAAATTCTTGCAGATTCTTCCTAGAGATAACAAACCGAGTTCAAATCCAACCAGTCCTAAAAAGCAGCAAGGCCCAAATATTGTAGATATTATTGACGAGATGGCTCAATCTTCTAAGGGTGTTCCAAAAGCTAATACTCCCAAAGCCACCAATTCAACAACAGTCATTGAGCCAAGAAAGAATCCTACTGACTTTAAAATATCAGATCCTAAACCTTCTGTTGAGAATCCTAAAACTGATAAAACTTCTGCTAACCCTCAAAAAATTCCTGAAAAAACAGTTAAGGATAGCAGAAACCAAGAAACTGAGACAAAAGACAAGAGAAGAGCTCAAAACAAAGGAAAAATAGTAGAAACTCAAGAAAAGTCATCACAAACCATAGTTCCAAAAGAATAGGTGATTCAAACCATTAGATCTCAGCCAACATTCAACATACAGTCTGAAATTTCCAAGTTAAAAATAGTCGTTCCCTTAGTAGAACTAGCTAAAAATGATTTGTATAGATCTATGATTTCTGATGCATTAAATGTGAATGAGAATGAAGATACAATTAACATGAATGAAGATAGGTCTGAATTGATTTTTGGTCCCAATATAGATGGAAAGCATTTAGATGGGTCGGTACCCCCATTTTATTTAAGTCTTACTGTACATGACAAAAATTACACAGTACTATGCTAGATATGGGAGCTTCCCACAACTTAATTCCTAGAGCTATAATGGAAACTCTTAATATAGACATAACCAGACCCTATAAGGACCTATTCTCATTTGATTCATCCAAATTCCAATGTATTGGTTTGATTAAAGATCTGTGTGTTAACCTAGTCCAATATCCTGGTAAGAGTATGATCATGGACGTTGTAGTAGCTGACATCCCGCCAAAGTATGGCATGCTTCTTTCTCGCTCATGGGGAGAAACTTTTCAAGGATATCTACAACTGGATATGAGTTATGCTACTATCTCAGTATTTGGATAGCCTAAAAAGCTTTATAGAGAAACCTTGATGAAGTACATGATCAGTAGTGCAAACAGACCTACAAATTATCCAATTTATGCTACTCCCATTGATCTTGATTATTTTATTCTCAGTAATTCTGATCAAAATGAAAATCCAACTGAACTCACTGATAAAAAACTTAAAATCATGGATGATTATATTGGTCATGAAGCTTTGTGGCATTTAGATTTTGATGGATCTATTAATAAATTTGGAGTTGGAGTTGGTGTTTGGATTACAAACATTGAAACAAACCATTCTGAAGGACATTCTTTTAGATTAAACTTCAAATGCACCAATAATATGGCTAAATAAGAAGCTTTAATCTTAGGCCTGAAAATTATTAGAAAAAAGGGAGGAAAAAGAATAATGGTCATGGGTGATTCTGAACTAGTTATAAAACAAATAAACAAAGAGTATTCAATTCACAACCCCAGACTTGCAAGATACAGAGAAACAGTATTGGAACTACTTGAGGAATTGTTAGAAGGTAATTTTGCCATCATCCCTCGAGATCAGAACATACAGGCCCATTTCTTAGCAAATTTTTCTAGCAGTTGTAAATCTCCTTTTTCACCATTGGAAAAATACACTGCTGAGATTAAACATAGGCCTATTGTTCCTGATAATGTGAAATATTGGCAGATTTTTTCAGAGGATTAGCAAATTTATCACTTTTTGAATAATGAGCATGAATTTCAAAATTTTCAAATCGATAACGACTGTAACATAGATTCACCTTGTGATATAGATTTAAATTTCTTTCAAATAGATGATTTAGATAACTTAGATGTACGTAAGTTTGAAAAGCCTACTATTTTTACTCAAAGTGACATTGATGAAATGGAAAAAGTAGACATAGAGGAATTGATTGAAGATGAAATATAATTGATTGATTTAAAGAATAATATTTTACCCAAAGGTTTAACTCCTCTAGAAGACTTATTTGGCTCCAATGATGTGCCCATAAGGCCAAAAATGGAGCCAGTTAAATCTGACATAGAAAAGTATAACTTAGGGATAGATGAAAAAACAAGAATAATCAAATTATCCAAATCCTTATCATTAGATGAAAGGGCTAAATACATTGAACTTTTAAAAGAATTTCAAGATGTCTTTGCATGGAGCTATGAAGACTTAAAAACTTACAACACAGAGATTATCCAACATAAGATTCCTTTGAAAGAAAATCAAAAAACTTTTCAACAGAAACTTAGAAGAATTAATCCAGTTTTGTAACCCTTAATCAAAAAAGAAGTCAAAAGAATGTTTGATGCACAGATAATTGCACCAGTCAGATTTTCTGACAGGGTATCTAATTTAGTGCCAACCAGAAAAAAGACAGGAGAAATTAGACTATGCATAGACTTTAGGAATCTTAATAAAGCATCCTTGAAGGATAACTACCCCTTGCCAAAAATGGACCGTATTTTACAAAGGGTAGCACATTCTTCCAGAATCTCTTTATTAGATGGTTTCTCTGGTTACAATAAGATTCTAGTTCACAAAGATGACCAAACCAAAACTACATTTACTACTCCATGGGGCACTTTCATGTATGTGAAAATGCCTTTTGGGTTAAAAAATGTAGGAGCTACATTTCAAAGGGCCATGGACATTTCCTTTGCCAAGGAGATCCATGAGTTTCTAGTCATTTATTGGGATGATATTACTTTTTTTTCTAAAACAAATGATGATCACTTGGATCATCTAAGACAAGTTTTTATTAAATGCAGAAAATATGGTATATCTCTTAACCCTAAAAAAACTCTTTTTTGGCTAGAAGAAGGCAAATTGCTAGGTCATATCATTTCAAAAGAAGGCATTACAATAGACCCTACAAGAATTGAAGCAATTTTAAACATTCAACCACCAAGGAACATTAAAGAAATCCAAGCATTCTTGAGAAAGATCAATTTTCTAAGAAGATTCATAACAAATCTGGTTGAGATTATAAAAGATCTTAATAACATGCTTAAAAAAGACTCCTCAATTAAATGGACAATAAATGCCAAAAAATCTTTTGAATCTATCAAACAGGCCTTAACTAAAGCACCAGTCCTTATTAGTCCAGATTACACAAAAGATTTCATAATATTTTCCTTTGCATCCGAACACACCATAGCTGCAGTTCTTCTGCAAAAAAATGATCAAGGCTTTGAACAACCCATTTCATTTTTTAGTAAAGCTCTCAGAGATGCACCACTGAAATACAACGTAATAGAAAAACAGGCTTTGGCTCTGGTTAAAGCTATCAAAGATTTCAGAGTGTATATACTTCATTCACACATCATTGCATATGTCCCTAATGCAGTAGTTAAAGACATTTTGACTCAAGATGGACCAGATAGTAGGAGAGGAAAATGGATAGCCACAATCCTTGAATATGATCTGGAAATTAAACCAACTAAACTCATTAAAGGATAGGGTTTAGCCAGATTGATGGCTGAATCAAATTGCAATGCCTTAGATATTAATTTCATTGCATAAGTAGATGAACAGGAGGAGATGGTGACTCCATTGATCAGTGAGGCCTACTCAACATGGTACTCTGATATAATCTTTGTACTAACAAACTTACAAGCTCCTCCTGGACTGACAAAAACCAAAGAAAGATTCATCAAGCAAAAGGCAATGAGGTTCTGTATCTTAAATAATGCACTGCATTGGAGAGAAAGTACTGGAATTTTACTTAATTGTTTATTGAAATCTGAAGCTAACAAGATCCTTGAAGAATTTCATACAGGTGATTGTGGAGGCCATCTATACTGGAAGAGAACAGCTGATAAAATACTCAGAGCTAGTTTTTACTGGCCATCTTTATTTTTAGATGTTGAAAAGTTTGTTACCTCTTGCCATTAATGCCAAATTTTCGAAGGTAAAAATAAACTGTTACCTTTACCTCTAAAACCAATTTCCACTGAAAAACCATTTCAACTATGGGGCTTAGAATTCATAGGTGAAATTCATCCTCCATATTCAGGTCAACACAAATGGATTCTAACTGCTACTAATTACTTTACTAAGTGGATAGAAGCAGTTCCCACTAGACAATCTACAGACTCAGTTATTATCTCATTCATAGAAAGTAATATTTTGTCTAGATTTGGATGCCCACACAAAATTATCACAGGCAATGCTGCTGCTTTAAAATCTAAGAAGATGATTTCTTTTTGCCATAAATACCATATTACCTTAGGTAATTCCACAACATACTATCCCCAAGGTATTGGTTTGGTCGAATCCTCAAATAAAATTTTAGTCAACATCATCAAAAAACTACTCCAAGACAATAAAAAGACATGGAATAAGAAGCTGGTCTATGCCCTTTGGGCTGATAGACTTACTACAAAAAATTCTATAGGAGCTTCACCATATCAGATTGTTTATGGTACAGATGCAGTTTTTCCTTCTTCCTTGGGTGTCCCAGTCATGAAGATTATCCAGGAATCACAGGTAGAAACTAATGACATTCAAAGAAGAATCAATGAAACCATACACCTTCAACAAACCAAAGATGAAGTTTATGAAAAGTCACAAGTTTTACAGGACAAGATCAAAAATATTTTTGATAAAAGAGTTAAGAAAGATGAATTTTTCATAGGAGATCAAGTTTTAAGATGGGATGCAAGAAGAGGGGATAAAGGTAAACATGGGAAGTTTGACTTTCTATGGCAGGGATGCTACGTAATATATGGTTACAGAGGAAATAATTCTTTTTTCATCAGGAATTTGGATGGAACCGAGCTTCAAGAAGGACTAGTAAATGGAAGGATGTTGAAACATTACTATTCCTCACAAGTCACTTAACAGTTAAATCTATTTACTTCATCATTGTGAATATTCATAGTCAGAGTGTAGATTGGATTGGATATATTATCTACAAAGTTGAAGCCCGAAGAGAAGGCCTTGAGATTTGCAATATAAGATATCATAAATATGATTGTTGCAGAAAACAGAAAACATTTACAAGATCATCAATGGTCAATGGATAAGGGTACTGATCTCAGAGTTCTTGGCATTTCACAAGGAAAATCCATCCCCAAGTGAAGCCGATGTTAGCAACCTATAATATAGGGGTCATAATTTTGAATTAACAGTTGATAATCTCATAAATCTGTACATACTTTTCCTTCTGCAAGTTGTATTCACATATTTTGCAAAAAATAAAAAAAAAATCAAAAAGAGGGTAAAAAGTCCTAAAAGAATAATCAAAGGACTTAGAAAAAATAAAAGACCCCAAAAGAAAAATGAATAAAAAATGAAAGTGTGCAAGCATAAATGCCACTACTTTTTACTTTTTACTATGGAAGTGTCAATAAATTCCATAGTCCATGATGAGTTAAACAGTTTAATATTAAGTTATCATGTTTCAATTTCACTTGTTGTAGATAGAGAATAATGAGTTGTCATACAGTTTAATCATGACAATTCAATAGCTAGGTAGAGAAATAAAATGAATCCAACAGTTTAAACTGGATTCATGGATGAAATAAGTGTAGAATTAGATAGTTTATTTGCTTTCAGAAAGAATAGATGATGTGAAGGTTGCTAGCTTAAATGCACCTTACTACAAAGGAAGAAAAAATGTTAGCATGATAAGCTGGGTAGGTAGAAGAAGGTGAAAAGCATAAATGTAAGTATCATTCATCATGGGCTGCAAAATAACTAACTTCCCCTTCCCATAGTCATGAAACATTCTAAACTATCAGTCAGAAAGGCTCAAGGAATTTCCTTGACATTTGTTGGGACCGGACCCAAGGCTCTATGACTGATCAGTTGAAAGTTTAAAATGTCTATATTAATCCCAAATATCACATCATTATTCCATTCATGCATTCATTCCCCTAAATAATCCTAAGTAAAACTCCATTTTTACTTAAAGGCATTATAATTTCCATCTTGTTGGGGTTCCCATGTTTTGGCCAGATTAGCAAGACCAAAAGATGAGACAACATCAAACCACTTTCAGACCTCAGGATCTATCCCTCCTGGGTCCAGAGAGGGATCTCTCTATATAAGCAAAGGTTTTAGGTCTTTGAAGCTCAAAGTTTGAGATATTAGGCTAGTTATAAGCACAAGGTTTGTTTGTTTGTGTGTTTGTTTGGTTGTTGGTTATCAGGAAATAAGGGTTCAATGTAAGAAAAGGATGAGAAAAGAAAATTTAGGTAGAGGTGAAGTATTCCAGGAAGCATTCAAAACCATTGGGAAATGGAGTCAGGAAAGGATTTTCTTGCTAATCAATATGAAGGCTTTCAGTTGGGCTAGTCATCTAAAACATTGGATCTTAAAAATGATGGTGTGGAATGGAATGATAAGGGAGGAGGAACAATAAAGGTTCGGAGCACGAAGTTAAAGACTAGCTAGTCGCACAAGGATCCTAGTGGACAGGGCTAACTCTAATCCCCAGTGTTCCCAAATCTTCCAGCTAAATCCTAACAAAGACATCTAAGAACAGATTCATTTAATTCATACACCAGAGAGCAGGAAATAACATCCACTACACTGGTTAAATCAACTGAAATCAATTCTTAGATAACACATTCAGAAGAAAAACATCAATGGCAAGGAGAGCAGAAACATAGGGTACCTAGCAAGGGTAAATCCTATGCCAATATTCTGATGCAAGCCAGTAGAAACGAAATGAAATGAATTAAAACACAGAGATAGAAAAACATCACCGCTGCTTTAGATCAAGATCCAAAGAAATGTTCTTTTCATATTAAATAGCAATACTAGTCAAGTACAACATTGCCAATAGCTGAATACTCAGTCTGAAATCATATTCCTCAGCCTATCTTACAACTTTACACAGGGAATGTGTCTCAAAAGAAACTACTTGCAATTCTTTGATAACTGATCAACAACCTTTACGATGAGTTTCTTCATGAATTTATAGCTCCATTGGAGCAGAGAAGGTAGATGAAAAACTAAATGTAGCATTAAAAACTTCAGAAGAGAAAGAAGGCCAAAGCCCACTCTGTATAAATTATGTGCATTACTCTGTGGCACTCTTGGGTGAAAGAGTGGTCATTGTCAGGTTTCCATTTACTCCAGGTATGTCTCTGATGTACCCTGCTGCAGCATTCTGTAGTACTTCTGGTGAACTGAACAAAAAACATAACATCATGATGCTAAGATCTACCATACTGTGCAATAAATGCTGCTGATAGCATAGGACTGTTGTAGGGAGGAAAAATTCACTTGGACACAATCGTAGATTGAAAACACTATGTGTACCGTGTCCTTGTTCAGGAAGAAACATCTTGCTGATGTGAAAACCCCGATGATATGGTTTTCTACGTGTTGTACCCTCTGTGTGATCCATGACGTCGCTAATCTGGTGCTTTTCCTCTAAACCCCTGTATTAAGGCTCAAAGATCTTCAATACTGCACGTTGAACTCGTTGATCATTAGCTGGTATTTCTCTACAGCTTCATAAATGTCGTAACCTGCAAAATCTGGGCTTTAATGGTGCTGGATAGGTTTTCACGGAGATTGAACCGTCCTTTGATAATATTTATGCTGCTGCCATCTTTCCAGACATTTCTTTGTAGTACCAGCTTCCAACTTCAACTTTCTCTGCACAACGTACCATTTACAATGATACATATGAACCATGGCGGTTTTCCGCCTTTCTGAAAACCTGCAAAAACATGAAAAATGTTAAGAAAACAACGAATGGGGGTGGTGGATGCAGTGCGGATGATGAAAACGGCTATGCAGTTGGTGAAATGGTGGAATATGGTGGAAGTTGGCGGAGCGTAGTATATTTACATGAAAACCTTCGAAAAATAACGTTTGAATGAATACATATGGAGGGTGGGCAGAAACAGGTGGAATGAGTGACGTGGTGGCACGGTACAATGGCGCGCTGAGTTCGAATCTGGACCGTCCGATCTTAGGAGGAGATCAACGGCTGGGAACGCGTCGGAGGGCGATGAACGGTGGGCCAGGGGTATGGTGGCCATGGATTATCGCGTGTGCAGCTTCGTGGAGCAATCACCGTTGGATTGCCCACCCCAGATCGAACGACGCACAGTGATATCGCTCTGCATCCACGGACGAAATTTAATGCGCGATGGGAGGGTGGTTTTCCAGCCGTACGGATGCCACGCGTCGGATGATGTATGGAATCGCTCCCAAAAAACAAATACCGCCTACTGCCCGAAGGCGGTGCGATAGAAACCAGTGGTTTTCGGAATAGTGCGAGGGCGGGGACCACAGGGATAGGTGCATTATGGATCGTTAGATCAACAGCTAAACGGACGGCGATGGTGTGATCAGAGAGGTGGCCTGTGAATAGTAGGAGTTGCGTGGGCCACGATCGTCGTCCATTCTGTGTAGATCAACGGCAGAAACTGCTCCTGATAATCAAATGAGATAAGCGCTCATTGGGCTAGCACTCGGTCTCGACGTTCGGTCACGTGGGGAGAAGGTTTAAGGGGCTAAGGCCGTAGGGGGCTAAGACCACAATGTGCGGAGTATGGGTTTTTCGGCCCTTTTAATGAAATTTGAGGCCGAAAATGGGTAACAATAGAGGGAAGAAGGGGAAAGTTGGCTAAACAAAGGGTGTAGGAATGGTTTAAAAGGGCATGGGTATGATTTAGAGGGTTAATGGGGGAGAAGGAGAGGAATTAATGGGAAGAAAATAGAGGTTTAGAGGGAATGAAATAAGAGGGAAAGGAGGCCTTTTGGGCATTTCTTCACAAACAGGGAGGCTTCATAATGGGAATCAGCAGAGAGGATTTTATCAAAGGACCAAAGGAAAAAGGAGGCTTCAAGGATGATGTGTTTTTAGGGGGAATGCATTCCTTGAAGGCTCAAAAACATTTTATCCCCTTGTTTTCTTGTCAAAAAATTTATGGGGGGCTAACAGTGGCTCCACATGGGGATGGCTTCTTCTTTAAGGAGTCAAGAATTCAGAAAATAAATCTTTGGTGTAGGCCAGGTGCCTGCTGCTTGGCACATCCCTTTCTTTCTTTAGATTAGCTGCGACAAATCATGAAGACAATACATCAGCAGTAAAATTCTCCCAAAAAACTACCTACCCCTCCTACAATCCTAGCATTTTTTCTTCTTCTAGGGTGCATTTGGACTAGCAGACCCTTCACATCATTTTATTTTTCACAAAAAAGAAAATAAACCTATTCTATTTCTACCCTTATTACTCCATGAGACCAGATTAAACTGTTGGTCTCATATGTTTCTCTACCTAATCTAATATCTGCTGGGATTAAACTGTCCAGCAGATTTCTTCTCTATATTCTACGACGGAAATTTAAAAACAATCAAACTAGGATTAGACAGTCTAGTTTGTTGTGGATCCAAGGCATAAAGACAGTTGCACATGGACAGAAGCTTGCAGAAAAACTGAAAACAAAACTTTGAAGGCTTGAAATCTGAAGTTTGAAGCATCCTTCTTTCTTAGTGACTCAAGTTTTGAGCTTGTTAGAGTCACTTTATTTTCTTCATTTCAGCTCTGGTTTTGGGCTTGTTAGAGCTGATTCTTCTTCTTCTTTGCTGGTCCAGGTTTTGAGCATGTTCGGACCAGCTATATTTACTCTCCTTGGCTCAAGTTTTGATCATGTTAGAGCCAATCCTTTGCACTTTAGAGGTTCATGTTTTGAGCATGTCTGAACCTCTCCTTTCTCTCTGTTTTTTGAAACATTTTTTCCCTTTCTTGAAAACAAAATACTGCAATGGTATGTACAATGGAAATGGAAACTGGAAATTGGAAATCAACAAAAGTAGTGTTTGAGCATCCTGCCATTGACAGGACCTCCAAACAGCTCTGTACCATCTAACCCCTGTAGAAAAAAGGCATTTGGACCCACAGTGGCCTGGATGATGTAGGTACCTTGCCACAAACTGTCAAACTTGATGTTCTTTCCTTTGTCCTCTCTCCTTGAGTCCCACTTCAGAACTTTATCTCCAATTCTGAAAATAGAGGCCTTAGTTCTTTTGTCAAATAACTTCTTGATATTTTCCTGAACCTTGATGGCTCTATTGTAGACCTCTTCCCTAGTTTGTTGGAGATGAATTGTCTGGTTTATTCTTCTCACCATGCTGTCTTCTTCTGTTTGTATCTCTTGAACAAGTTTGATCACTGGTATCCCAAGGCTGGTAGGAAACACTGCTTCTGTCCCATAGACAAGCTGGTATGGTGACATGCCAATGGATTTCTTTGTTGTAATCTTGTCAGCCCACAAAGCATGTACTAACTTGTTATGCCATGACCTTTTTTCTCTTCCAGCAGCTTTTTGATGATGATCACCAGGCTCTTGTTTGATGATTCAGCTAACCCATTACCTTGAGGGTAATAGGCAGTCGAATGACCGAGTGCTATTTGATACCTGTGACAAAAATCAACCATTTTCTTGGATCTGAAAGCAACAACGTTATCAATGATTATTTTCCTTGGGCAACCAAACCAAGAGAGGATATGACCTTCTAGAAACCTAATGATGACTGAATCTGTGGCATTCCTAGTAGGTATGGCCTCTATCCACTTAGTGAAGTAGTCTGTGGCTGTTAGGATCCATTTGTGTTGTGCAGAAGAAGCAGGGCGAATTTACCCTATGAAATCCAGGCCCCATTGCATAAAGGGACCTTCAACAATGATGGGTTGCAGAGGTAAGGGGAGGAGTTTTATTTTTCCTTCAAAAATCTGGCATTTGTGGCAGGCAATTATCATCTTATGGATATCATTGAAGAGTGTGGGCCAATAGTAGCTAGCTCTGAGTATTTTGTTTGCAGTGGCCTTCCAGCTTAGGTGGCCTCCACACTCTCCTGCATGGAATTATTTTTTAGTCCTCTTTGCCTCATTTTCAGACAAGAATTTAAGCAATAGGCCATTTGGATTCTTCCAGTATAAGCAGTTATCCAATATGTAGTATCTTCTGGCTTTTAGTTTTAAGAATCTAGCCTTGGTCTTTGATAGTTCAGGAGGAGCATTGAGGTGTGTACGCACATACAGAAATTCAGAATACCAAGGAGAGAACTAAAACTTTTCCTCAACAGTGGGATCAAGCAATCCCTGCTGCTCATCCAAGGAATCTACCATGTTAATGTCTAGGGCTTGTATATTTGATTCAGCCATCAGTTGTGCTAAGCCCTAACCTTTAATTAGTTTGGTGGGTTTTATCTCAAGGTCATACTCTAATATCACAACAATCCATTTTCCCCTCTTCCCATCTGGGTCTTGGGAAAAATATCTTTTACCACTATATTTGGCACATAAGCTATGGTGTGGGAATGTAGTATGTACACCCTAAAGTCTTTCAAGGCCTTAATCAGAGCATAGGCCTGTTTTTCCATTATGTTGTATTTCAAGGGTGCATCCGTGAGCGCTTTGCTGAAGAAAGAAATGGGTTGCTCCATTCCCTCTGGATTCTTTTGTAGTAGAACTGCAACTATTGTATGCTTGGAGGCAAATGAAAAAAATAGGAAATCTTTTGAGAAATCTGGGCTGATTAGGACAGGAGCCTGGGTGAGTGCAAGTTTTACTGATTCAAAATATTTCTTAGCTTCAACAGTCCACTTTACTCCTACACCTTTCTTCATCATGTTAGTCATATTTCTAAGGTGTTTAGCTAAGTTAGGAATAAATCTCCTTAGGAAGTTGATTTTCCCAATGAAGGACTATAACTCCTTGATGTTTCTCGGGTGTGTGATTTGTAGTATTCCCTCAACTCCTTGTGGGTCTATCCTAATCCCCTTCTCAGATATAATGTGGCCAAGAAGTGTACCCTCCTGTAGACCAAATACAGTATTTTTAGGATTCAGTGACAGACCAAACCCTCTAAATTTTTCAAACACCTTTCTCAGATGTTTTAGGTGTTCCTCCTCAGTCTTGGAATAGATTGTTATGTCATCCAGATAGATGACAATGAAGTGTCCTATTTCATCTGAAAAATCTATGTCCATTGCTCTTTGGAAGGTTGCACCAGCGTTCATCAGTCCAAAGGGAATCTTTACATACATAAAGGTACCCCATGGAGTGGTAAAGGTTGTTTTGAGTTGGTCTTCTGGGATTACTAAGACTTGGTTGTAACCTGAAAAACCATCTAGCAGGGAAATCCTTTTAGAGTCCACTACCCTCTGAAGAATATGTTCCACTTTAGGAAAAGGGTAATTTTCTTTGAGTGAGGCTCTATTAAGATTCCTGAAATTAATGCACAGTCTGATTTCCTCTGTTTTCTTTCTCACAGCCACTAGGTTTGATACCCAATCAGAGAACCTCACAGGCACAATTATACCTGCCTCATACATCTTCTTAATCTCTTTTTCCATTGCAAGTAATTTTTTTGGGTTTATTCTGCGAAGTTTTTGTTTGAAGGGCTTCTGATTTTATTTCAAGGGTATCTTATGTTGTATGATGTTTGTGTCATAGGCCCTTAAGTCCTCATAACTCCAAGAAAACACATCAATGAATTCCTTGAACAGGTCAATGTATTTCTTTTTCATGCTTGCAAGCAGGGACTTAGCCAATTTAATCATCTTGGGTTTATCTTCAGTGCCTATGTTGCATTCCTCGACATCAGAGTCTGCATGCTCTATAATGGGATTTTTGCTACATCCTCAAAGTCAAAAAGGTCTTCTAAAGGTGCCAGACCTCGAGGTATGTTTTTATCATTGGCCTGCAGCACCTCTACTTCTTCACAATCTGCGTTTTCACATTTTTCGTTTGGATTTCCAGTCTGTCCGTTTAAAGTGTTTATTTCTATGTTATAGGGTGGTTCTTCCTCATCTGAGGACTCTTCACTTAGGCAGCTACTGTCAAATTTGGGGTCTGAATCAGACAATTCAAACTCATTCCTGCCTACCAAGAAATCCTCAATCTATTTATCTCCTTCAAAAACCTGCCAATATTTTTCATTATCCGGCACTACAGGTCTGAATTTGGTTTGAATGATGATCTGTTGGTCGCTTGGAGTCTTAGGGTATGAACTAGCTAGATAAGATAATCTGTTTGCAATGACATTTTGACTCCTAGGAACAAACACTAATTCGTATTCAACAAAAGTTTTCAATAAATCCATAGTGTCATTCCTGTAAGCTCTCAGTCTAGGATTTTTCGCCCTGTATTCACCATTCACCTCTTTGATAATCAGCTCAGAGTCCCCATGCACAATTATCCTACGGGCTCCTAATTTTTTCAACAGAGTTAAGCCCAGGATAAGAGCCTCATATTCTGCAACATTGTTTGTACATTTGAAGTGCAGGTTGCAGGCATGGCTCTCTGCGTAATCACTCTCTGGGTTATGTATCCACACTCCTGCTCCAGCAGTTCTCTTGGTGCATGACCCATCGAAACTCATCTCCCACAAGGGTTCATTTTTCGTTTTAACATCACTTCCTTCCCTACAGTTGGGTTCTCCATTAGGTTGCATTATAGGAGCTGCACTAGCCTGTGGGTTGTTTTGTTTTTCATCATGGGTGTGGAAATCAGAGAGGTGACTAGTTGGCTGATTGGGTTTTGTTTTTGGTTCACTTTGAGTTTTTGTTTCAGTGCACTGTTCTGATTTTTCTACATCATTATCCTCTGAGTCTAGAGTAGCCATCATGTTAAGGTCCATGGGTTCTGTTTCCTTGTTTGTATTTCTGTTTTGGGGCTCTGACCCCTCTGAGGATTCATCATTACAAAGGATAAAGGAGTCAAGGTTCGTATGTACAGAGTATAAAGCTGAATTTTCAGGCTTATCGGGGCTACTAACCAGGAATTTCATTTTTGCTTCCCTGTACAGTCTTCTAAGTTGGCCAAAGATGGGAATTGTGGCATAAGCCCCATCCATCTGCATAGTTCCTTGCAGCTTGGCTCCCCATGATCTTGATAATAACATGCCATACTTGGGTGGCACATCTGCCACAACAACATCCATGACCATACATTTTACTGGAATCTGGGTAACGCTTTGTTGGCCAGATAAATCGTTCATGCGAACAAGACCGATCTCCCTAGTGTCAGAAGACAATCTAGCAACAAACGAACAACTAAGTTTGTCTTTCTCTAAATATATTTGTTTTGCAATTAAATTCTATGAAGGTGTCGATCCTACCTTAGATCCAAATGCTTATTTGCATTCGTAGTGTTTTCGTCGCATCAAAATCATTCTGCTGCAACAAGAGATCTTTCGTCGCAAAAATAATCCTTCCGTGACAACAAGAGTTCTTTCGTCGCCTGCAATCACAAACAAACAAATATTAAATAGCACCTGTATAAAAAATAATCATAAAACATACCTATCATAGTGATCAAGGAATCTATGAAATAAACGATCAAACGATAGCTTATTGAAATAAACAATCGAATGACAATTTATTGAGAAAAACAAAACTTGATTGTATTAATCTTAAAATATACAGAAGAACCTTACAACCTTAGCCTTGATGTTTGAAAGGCCTTCCCGGGGTTCGAAGCAGGAGTCTCCTCTACTTTGATAAGCCTTGCACTCTTCCTTCAGGAACACATAGAGGTATGTGATCTTTCCTCTCAAAAGCTCAGTAGAAATAAGTCTAAATCTCAACAGCACTTCAAATCAATCACTCATAAATCTTGAAATATAATTCTCAATCTCCAAAATCTCAATCTCCAAAAACTTCACCCAAAAATCTTAACCCTTTGAGGCTACCCAATGCCTCCTTTTATAGAGCAGATGAAAAGGTTAGGGTTCCACCTTTGAAGGGATAGAATCCTCCTTCAAAGGCATAGGCTCCTCACATCAAGGGATTAGTTCCTTAAGGTGTGGGATACATGCACCTTACTAAAGCGTACTCATCCCAAAAAAATCTCATCTAGAACCTTCTAGAATTGACCAAAATTCAATTTTTTCACTTTAATTTTTCGCTTTTTTTATATTTACAGGAGTACGCAGGCATAACACTGGAAAACTGAATTCTAGAACGTATTTCCTCTTCACATTACCTACGTACCCTAGCCAGGAACGCAGGTAGGCTTCATGTTACCAGCGTACCCAAATTTTTTGAGCTTTTTAGGGTTTTTTCTCCAGTTTTAGGGCTTGGAATGAGGAACAAAGGTTGTAAGACTTGCAGAGGAGGTAAGTATGAGTGTCAATGAGCTTATATAGTCATCAGAATGTCAGGGTGACATTTTTTAGTGTAACAGATTGCCTCCTAAAGTTCGAAGTCTGAAATAGATGAAGATGAAGTCTGTCATATATGAAGAGTGAAGTACTTTATCATTTCAAGGATCATCCTGTGGACACCTCGGTTGGAACCTGTAAAAACATTCAATGAAAAATATATATATGTAAACATATCATCGCTGAGGTAGGCATTCCCATACTCATATCAAAAACTAACTAAACTTGTTCTGATACATAAATGATTTTAATATTACATCAATAATGTAGACACAGCATGGGCGCAACCATCTGTAATGAATAGTCTACTGTATAATAATAAAACTCCTCATAGCCTGGATGGTAGAAAGTAGATCCAAGGTCTTGATTTCTACTTCCTGAACTAGTACGATTCTATCCATGCGATTAAATGTGTCGAAGTCGAACATGGTATAAACCACTTGATTACCAGTCAATGATGTGAACTGTTAACAAGTGTGAGAGAAACCGCCAATAATGTCAATGGCTCTAAAAGTACTCAATACAATCCATGAAATGTGAATGAATGAGTTGAAGTCGAACATGTCACGGAATCATTCGATCGAAGGTCAATGATGCAACCTGTCATCGAAGGCGAGAAACCTGCCATTGAGGCATGTAGATTTCAAGGTACTGACGATTTCTAGATCAACTTCCTAGATAATGAGCTGTCGTCGATAGAAAGTGATCCATCATAGGCAAGCTCACAGTACGAAATCATAGATCAAGTTTTGAAAATATATTGAAAAGGACTGACTCAGGGATGGTCAAAATGGAAGACAAAAATTTCGCAAATGAATGGTTTATTTGAACTGTCCTCTTGAACACATAACGACACTGCAGATGGCTTGGTGACAATTGACCCAAAGCTAATACTCAGAAACCGGCTAAAGACTTTCAATATGGTTTGATTGACTGTTAGTCAAAGGATTTCCCAACCCAGGTGAACAAAAAGTGTCGTGTTCAAGAGTGGTTTAATGGTTTTCCGAATAATCAAAATGTAACTAACAAGTTCGTTTTTCTCTCTTTTCCCCCACCATTTCTGGCAAGTACCTCTTTATTTTCGACAAGCTTGAGGAGGATAACATTTACTTGTTTATAATCTCATCCTTCGAATGAGTCCAACTTAGTTTAAGATTCGAACCCTAAGAAGGAGTGGTTCGTTCCTGTTTAAAATTGAACAGGTCCTTTACTGTTAAATTTTAACGAGTCCAGTATAGGAGAAACTCGATGTTTTTCAATTTTAGGGAGTCAGAAGAAAAAACTTAAGAAAAATCCGTGGGTGTACTTTCTCGTAAATTTAGTCTCTCGAGTCTGAAAAAGGATAAAATAATGCGGGAGATAACTCTATTGACTGCAATTAGTCAACGTATACCTTTTTCGTAAATAGTCCATTTCAGTTCATAAAAGGGGTAAAATTATACTGAAGGGACGATTATTCATTTACTTTAACGAGTTCAAACAATCAAGTACTTGGCAATCTTTTTATATTTAGAGAGTCTGAAAAGGGTTTAAAAGAGAACTCCAAATTTCACTTTTTTGTAAGTTTTAATGAGTTCGAAAAGGGATAAAAATGTACTCATGGTTTTCACTTTTTCATAAGTTTTAACGAGTTCGAAAAAGGGATAAAAATGTAATCATATGGCCGAATTTCAATTTAATTTATGAGCAGGAAAAGATGGAAAGAACTCGGCATTTTCATTTGTTTTACGAGAATGAAAGATAGCAAAATAATCTCCGGATTTGAATAACTGAAATCAACTCGAGATAGGTTTCATTTTGACAAAAGCTTGAAACAGAGCAAAACTATGCTTCAGAGTGGTTTCATTTTTACACAAGCTTGAAACAGAGAGAAAACTGTGCTTGATGCCCCCTAAGCCTAACTGCTAGAGCACAATTCCCCCCCAGCTTCATTTCATTCAACTAAATAGACTACTAGTAATTAATAGCTGGATGGAATGAAGGTTCATTTACGAGATCATATGAAAGACCCGACCTAAAACTGTAAGAAAATTATGCAAAAAATCAAATAACTAACCTAAAAATATGACTTAACATTTACGAGATCTAGTCAAAGACTCGACTCAATTAGGGGAGGATTTGTTTCATTTTTTAACGAGCTTGACACAGGAAAAGAACTATGCTCATGGCATCATGTTTCATTTTTTTAACGAGGTTGACACAGTAAAAGGAAATTTCCTCTTCTACATGTTTCATTTTTTAACGAGGTTGACACCGTAAAAGAAACTATACTCATATCTATTTTCTTCAATCTACCTATATAACCTACTGATTCATTTTTTAATGAGGTTGACAAAAGAAAAGAACTGTCCTCATACCTGATTCATTTTTTAATGAGGTTGACTCAGTAATAGAAACTATCCTCTGACCAACTGATTCATTTTTTAATGAGGTTGACACAGGGAAAGCACTATCCTCATACTTGATTCATGTTTTAACGAGGTTGACTAAATAAAAGGAACTATCCTCTGAACAACTGATTCATTTTTTAACGAGGTTGAATCAATAAAAGGAAATATCCTCTGCCCAACTGATTCATTTCTTAACGAGGTTGACACAGTAAAAGGAATTATCCTCGGACCACTCATTCATTTTTTAACGAGGTTGACATAGTAAAAGCAACTATCCTCAGAAACTACTGATTCATTTTTTAACGAGGTTGACACAGTAAAAGGAACTCTCCTCAGACCAACTGATTCATTTTTGGCTAGATAAATCGTTCTTGCGGACAAGACCGATCTCCCTAGTGTCATAAGACAATCTAGCAACAAACGAACAACTAAGTTTGTCTTTCTCTAAATATATTTGTTTTGCAATTAAATTCTATGAAGGTGTCGATCCTACCTTAGATCCAAATGCTTATTTGCAGTCGTAGTGTTTCCATCGCATCAAAATCCTTCCGTCGCAACAACAATCCTTCCGTCGCAACAAGAGTTCTTTCGTCGCAAGAAAGTGTCGTCTTTCGTCGCCTACAATCACAAACAAACAAATATTAAATAACACCTGTATAAAAAATAATCATAAAACATACCTATCATAGTGATCAAGGAATCTATGAAATAAACGATCAAACGATAGCTTATTGAAATAAACAATCGAACAATAATATATTGAGAAAAACAAAACTTGATTTTATTAATCTTAAAATATACAGAAGAACCTTACAACCTTAGCCTTGATGTTCGAAAGGCCTTCCCGGGGTCCGAAGCAGGAGTCTCCTCTACTTTGATAAGCCTTGCACTCTTCCTTCAGGAGCACATAGAGTTATGTGATATTTCCTCTCAAAATCTCAGTAGAAAGAAGTCTAAATCTCAACATCACTTCAACTCAATCACTCATAAAGCTTGAAATCTAATTCTCAATCTCCAAAATCTCAATCTCCAAAAACTTCACCCAAAAATCTTAACCCTTTGAGGCTACCCAATGCCTCCTTTTATAGAGCAGATGAGGAGGTTAGGGTTCCACCTTTGAAGGGATAGAATCCTCCTTCAAAGGGATAGGCTCCTCACATCAAGGGATTAGTTCCTTAAGGTGTGGGATACATGCACCTTAATAAAGCGTACTCATCCCCAAAAAATCTCATCTATAACCTTCTAGAATTGACCAAAATTCAACTTTTTCACTTTAATTTCTCGCTTTTTTTATCTTTACAGGAGTACGTAGGCATAACAATGGAAAAATGCATTCTAGAATGCAGTTCCTCTTCACATTACCTACGTACCCTAGCCAGGAACGCAGGTAGGCTTCATGTTACCTGCGTTCCCAAATTTTTTGAGCTTTTTAGGGTTTTTTCTCTAGTTTTAGGGCTTGGAATGAGGAACAAAGGTTGTAAGACTTGCAGAGGAGGTAAGTATGAGTGTCAATGAGCTCATACAGTCATCAGAATGTCAGGGTGACATTTTTTAGTGTAACATATTGCCCCCTAAAGTGCGAAGTCTGAAATAGATGAAGATGAAGTCTGTCATATATGAAGAGTGAAGTACTTTATCATTTCAAGGATCATCCTGTGGACACCCCGGTTGGAACCTGTAAAAAAATTCAATGAAATATATATATATATATATATATATATATATATATATATAAACATATCATCGCTGAGGTAGGCATTCCCATACTCAGATCAAAAACTAACTAAACATGTTTTGATACAGAAATGATTTTAATATTACATCAATAGTGTAGACACAACATGGGCACAACCATCTGTAATGAATAGTCTACTATATAATAATAAAACTCCTCACAGCCTGGATGGTAGAAACTAGATCCAGGGTCTTGATTTCTACTTCTCGAACTAGTACGATTCTATCCATGCGATTAAATGTGTCGAAGTCAAACATGGTAGAAACCACTTGATTACCATTCAATGATGCAAAATGTTAACAAGTGTGAGAGAAACCACCAGTAATGTAAATGGCTCTCAAATTACTCAATACAATCCATGAAATGTGAATGAATGAGCTGAAGTCGAACATGTCACGGAATCATTCGATCGAAGGTGAGAAACCTGCCATTGAGGCATGCAGATTTCAAGGTACTGACGATTTCTAGATCAACTTCCTAGATAATGAGCTGTCGTCGATAGAAAGTGATCTGTCGTAGGCAAGCCCACAACACGAAATCATAGATCAAGTTTTGAAAATATATTGGCAAGGACTGACTCAGGGATGGTCAAAATGGAAGACAAAAATTTCGTAAATGAATGGTTTATTTGAACTGACCTCTTGAACACATAACGACACTGCAGATGGGTTGGTGACAATTGACCCAAAGCTAATACCCAGAAACCGGCTGAAGACTTTCAATATGGTTTGATTAACTGTTAGGAAAAGGATTTCCCAACCCAGGTGAACAAAAAGTGTCGTGTTCAAGAGTGGTTTAATGGTTTTCTGAATAATCAAAATGTAACAAACAGGTTCGTTTTTCTCTCTTTTCCCCCACCATTTCTGGCAAGTACCTCTTTATTTTTGACAAGCTTGAGGAGGATAACATTTGCTTATTTATAAGCTCATCCTTCGAAGGAGTCCAACTTAGTTTAAGATTCAAACCCTAAGAAGGAGTGGTTCGTTCCTGTTTAAAATTGAACAGGTCCTTTACTGTTAAATTTTAACGAGTCCAGTATAGGAGAAGCTCGGTGTTTTTCAATTTTAGGGAGTCAGAAGAAAAAACTTAAGAAAAATCCGTGGGTGTATTTTTTCGTAAATTTAGTCTCTCGAGCCCGAAAAAGGATAAAATAATGCAGGAGAGAACTCTATTGATCGTAATTAGTCAACGTATACCTTTTTCGTAAATAGTCCATTTCAGTCCGTAAAAGGGGTAAACTTATACTGAAGGGACGATTATTCATTTACTTTAACAAGTTCAAACAATCAGGTACTCGGCAATCTTTTCATATTTAGAGAGTCTGAAAAGGGTTTAAAAGAGAACTCCAAATTTCACTTTTTCGTAAGTTTTAATGAGTTCGAAAAGGGATAAAAATGTACTCATGGTTTTCACTTTTTCATAAGTTTTAACGAGTTCGAAAAAGGGATAAAAATGTACTCATATGGCCGACTTTCAATTTAATTTACAAGTAGGAAAAGACGGAAAGAACTCGGCATTTTCATGTGTTTTACGAGAATGAAAGATAGCAAAATAATCTCGAGATTTGAATAACTGAAATCGACTCGAGATAGGTTTCATTTTTACAAAATCTTGAAACAGAGAAAAACTATGCTTCAGAGTGGTTTCATTTTTACACAAGCTTGAAACAGAGAGAAAACTGTGCTTGATGAACCCTAAGCCTAACTGCTAGAGCGCAATGCCCCCCCAGCTTCATTACATTCAACTAAACAGACGACTAGTAATTAATAGCTGGATGGAATGAAGGTTCATTTACGAGATCATATGAAAGACCCGACCTAAAACTGTAAGAAAATTATGCAAAAAATCAAATAACTAACCTAAAAATATGACTTAACATTTACGAGATCTAGTCAAAGACTCGACTCAATTAGGGGAGGATTTGTTTCATTTTTTAATGAGCTTGACAAAGGAAAATAACTATGCTCATGGCAACGTGTTTCATTTTTTTAACGAGGTTGACACAATAAAAGGAACTTTCCTCGTCTACTTGTTTCATTTTTTAACGAGGTTGACACCGTAAAAGAAACTATCCTCATATCTATTTTCTACAATCTACCTATATAACCTACTGATTCATTTTTTAATGAGGTTGACACAAGAAAAGAACTGTCCTCATACCTGATTCATTTGTTAACGATGTTGACTCAGTAACAGGAACTATCGTCTGACCAAATGATTCATTTTTTAATGAGGTTGACACAGGAAAATAACTGTCCTCATACTTGATTCATGTTTTAACGAGGTTGACTCAATAAAAGGAACTATCCTCTGACCAACTGATTCATTTTTTAACGAGGTTGACTCAATAAAAGGAACTATCCTCTGACCAACTGATTCATTTTTTAACGAAGTTGACACAGTAAAAGGAACTATCCTCTGACCAACTGATTCATTTTTTAACGAGGTTGAATCAATAAAAGGAACTATCCTCTGACCAACTGATTCATTTTTTAACGAGGTTGACACAGTAAAAGGAACTATCCTCGGACCACTCATTCATTTTTTAACGAGGTTGACACAATAAAAGGAACTATCCTCAGAAACTACTGATTCATTTTTTAATGAGGTTGACACAGTAAAAGGAACTCTCCTCGGACCAACTGATTCATTTTTGGCCAGATAAATCGTTCTTGCGGACAAGACCGATCTCCCTAGTGTCAGAAGACAATCTAGCAACAAACGAACAACTAAGTTTGTCTTTCTCTAATTTTTTTTTTTTTCAATTAAATGCTATGAAGGTGTCGATCCTGCCTTAGATCCAAACGCTTATTTGTAGTCGTAGTGTTTCCGTCGCATCAAAATCCTTCCATCACAAAAAGAGATATTTCGTCGCAACAATAATCCTTCCATCGCAACAAGAGTTCTTTCGTCGCAAGAAAGTGTCATCTTTCGTCGCCTGCAATCACAAAAAAGAAAATATTAAATAGCACCTGTATAAAAAATAATCATAAAACATACCTATCATAGCGATCAAGGAATCTATGAAATAAACGATCAAACGATAACTTATTGAAATAAACAATCGAACAACAATTTATTGAGAAAAACAAAACTTCATTGTATTAATCTTAAAATATACAGAAGAACCTTACAACCTTAGCCTTGATGTTCGAAAGGCCTTCTCGGGGTTCAAATCAGGAGTCTCCTCTACTTTGATAAGCCTTGCACTCTTCCTTCAGGAGCACATAGAGGTATGTGATCTTTCCTCTCAAAAGCTCAGCAGAAAGAAGTCTAAATCTCAACAGCACTTCAACTCAATCACTCATAAAGCTTGAAATCTAATTCTCAATCTCCAAAATCTCAATCTCCAATATCTCAATCTCTAAACAATTCACCCAAAAATCTTAACCCTTTGAGGCTACCCAATGCCTCCTTTTATAGAGCAGATGAGGAGGTTAGGGTTCCACCTTTGAAGGGATAGAATCCTCCTTCAAAGGGATAGGCTCCTCACATCAAGGGATTAGTTCCTTAAGGTGTGGGATACATGCACCTTACTAAAGCATACTCATCCCCAAAAAATCTCATCTAGAACCTTCTAGAATTGACCAAAATTCAACTTTTTCACTTTAATTTCTCGCTTTTTTGTTCTTTACAGGAGTATGCAGGCATAACACTGGAAAACTACGTTTTAGAACGTAGTTCCTCTTGACATTACCTGCGTACCCTAGCCAGGAATGCAGGTAGGCTTCTTGTTACCTGCGTACCCAAAGTTTTTGAGCTTTTTAGGGTTTTTTCTCCAGTTTTAGGGCTTGGAATGAGGAACAAAGGTTGTAAGACTTGCAGAGGAGGTAAGTATGAGTGTCAATGAGCTCATATAGTCATCAGAATGTCAGGGTGACATTTTTTAGTGTAACAGGCTCACACATAAATCTTTGATCAGGCCGAGACACTTTACGCTACTAGAGTCAAATGAATATAGGTCTTTATAGGGATGGGTTATCTCTAGGCCTAATATCTCCATCACTACTTTAGGCATTAGGTTGTGTGATGCCCCAGAATCATGCATTGAATTGTGGAGAATCTTATCATGGACATTAAGACTGATATAGAAAGGTGGCACCACCCCTTCCTGAAACTTTCCTTCTATCTTTGGACCAAATAGAAGGGCAGGTTGATCGTCACTCAGATTTACAGTGTCATTGTTCTATCCCAAATTGAATGCCTTCAAAATTTGGCCTTTATATACATCCTGAGTGGCCAGCTCAGAGAGTGGGAAAGAGATTTTAATTTTTGCAATTTCACTTTCTAGATTGAAAGTGGACTGACTCTTTGGAATGTTCGACTCTGTTTTGTTAGTCACCACCTTAGTGGCTGAATTAGTGTGTTGATTCACACTATGTACAATGTTAGAAATTGTTTTATCAGGAGCACTAACTGCAGTGTCAGTGCTGCTAGTTGGTTTACCTTGTGTATCATTGTTTTGGTTGTCTTTTCCTTTGTTCTTCCAGAACTCTCAGCTATTGATTTGTTACTTTCATCAGTTGCTTTAGAAGTTTTCTCAGGTATTTTCTTGATGGTGACCTCAGAAGCTTTTGGTTTGGTAGTTTCTTGGCTCTTTTTTCTTCTAAGTTCATATTTTTCTCTGACCTGCATCATGGCATTTTCAAATCCTAACCTGTAATCCTCAGTTTCTAACCGTTCCTCGTCCCAATAAGAGGGTGGGGAGTGATCTTCTTCTGTGTAACAGTTATGGATTGAATTTTCTATTTCAAACATGTTTATTGTGGTTCCCTCAGACTCTTCTATGATTCCCTCATCTTCATCAAGAAAGTTCTCTTGGAATGGGGTAATAACTTGTTGATCTGATTCTCTTTGTCTGTTGGGAGTGGCATTGTTTCTTCTAAAGCTTTGGTTCTGGTTATGGTTTTGATTTCTATTTTGGTTATTAACTGTGACAACCATTTTTTCCATCATCTGTTGTAACCTTTCCACATTTTTAGATAAACGGTCATAATTTGGATCAGATGTGGAAGCTACATTGTCATCTCTATATGTTACCCTTTTCTTAGCTCTCAATCTTGCTCTTTTCTCAATCAGATTAGCCTCTACACTCACTGCTCCTTTTTTCATGTCTTCCAACGTGTTGTAATCTCTCTCCCTAAGCTGGTAGGCCATGTCAGCATCAAAGCCTTCGAGGTATTTCGCTAGAGCCATACCTTGGGGAGGTTTCATGTGTGGAGGAAGAGCATTGTAAATGCTGTTAAATCTCATTGTGTAATCATAGACACTCTCTCCTACGTTTATTTTAAGGTTCATATATTCTGCTAGGAGTTGGCGAGGGTTGGCCTTAACCTCCCATTTGTTTATGAAAGTCTGATATAGAGATGGAATATCATTAATGCTACCCGGAGGCAGGCCTTTAAACCATTTATTCACATCACCCCCTAAGCTCTGGGCAAAGATTCTCATTTTGAATGTATCATCATCTATCTCCATGTAGTCGAAAGTATCTTCCATCCTATCTACATGGTATTGTGCCATGGTAGACTCTTTTGTAGTGAAGTGTGGGATCTTTGATTGATAATCATTTGGTAAAGGTACTAGAGGTTGGGGTAAAACCAAAGGCGCATACCAGGCTTCCATAATGATGTTCTGATGAGGTAAAGGGTTGACTTGAGCAGCTGGTATATGGATGACAGGGACACTTGGGCCAGCAGAAGTTTGTTGAGCAGATTTAGGATGACTGAGCCCCTAGTTCTGAATAAATTGAATGTCAGGGGGTGTGGATGGAGGGGTATCCTTGTCCCAAATGGGTTTACTACTATGGGGTGGTGAATCAGGGAGCTCAAGGTCTGGCTGTTCTAGGACACTGAATGACCTAGTTCTTGGTAATCTATCGGGTAGGTCTAGGTCAAGATGAAATTTTGAAAGAGCTATAAGGTCTTCTGGTGCAGAGTTAGCTCTAAAGATGTGGCTGGAAATAGTTATTGTTTAGGTGTATGAGATCCCTTGAGGATGCTCTCAGGGTTGTCAACTACTTCAGGTAGGTCTGGGTTAGGATAAGCTCTTGTATGAATGGTTCTTGAAGCCAGAATGTTGTTTTCTGACCAAGCAGCTTAACCCTACTTGTTACTTATACTATGGTTGATGTTGTAATGGCTCTGGTCTCCTAGTGGAGTCTTTATGTGAACCAAGACAATCAGCAGGCCTACTGATTACCAGTGGAGTCTTTAAAACGTTTAGAAATTATGGAGTTTCTAGGTGGAGGGTTAGGATGTTTTTTGGAGGGTACACTGTCCACCGCAATGCTTATGAGACGCCCCCCTTCAAGGATATCTTCCAAACACAACAAAATCTAACCAGAGATTGTCTGGGAGGGCATTTACCAGATATGTCACCTCTGAAAGAGTGTGAGATATGGAGGCTACCTGGCCCTTTCTAGACTCTGTCTAAGAGTATGGGAGAAAACACAAAAAATGGTATAGAGTTTGATCTGTGAATAGGAGTGTTTGACTGCCAACCTAACCAGAGCTTCTACGTTTTTGAGGCTCTTATGATGTGGTGAGGTGAGAAATGCTCAGATTCCCTAGCGGAGTCGCCATTATGTTGGGGTTCCCATGTTTTGGCTAGATTGGCAAGACCAAAAGATGAGACAACATCAAACCACTTTCAGAACTTAGGATCTAGCCCTCCTAGGTCCAAAGAGGAATCTCTCTATATAAGAAAATGTTTTAGGTCTTTGAAGCTCAAATTTTGAGATATTAGGCTAGTTATAGGCACAAGGTTTGTTTGTTTGTGTGTTTGTTTGGTTGCTGGTTATCAGGAAAGAAGGGTTCAATGTAAGACAAGGATTAGCAAAGAAAATTTAGGCAGAGGTGAAGTATTCTAGGAAGCATTCAAAACCATTGGGCAATGGAGTCAGGAAATGATTTGCTTGCTAATCAATATGTAGGCTTTCAGTTGGGCTAGTCATCTAAAACATTGGATCTTAAAAATGATGGTGTGGAATGGAATGATAAGGGAGGAGGAACAATAAAGGTTCGGAGCACGAAGTTAAAGACCAGATGGTCGCACAAGGATCCTAGTGGATAGGGCTAACTCTAATCCCCAGTGTTCCCAAATCTTCTAGCTAAATCCTAAAAAGGACATCTAAGAACAGGTTCATTTAATTCATACATCAGAGAGCAGGAAATAACATCCACTACACTGGTTAAATCAACTTAAATCAATTCTTAAATAACAAATTCAGAAGAAAAACATCAATGGAAAGGAGAGTAGAAACATAGTGTACCTAACATGGGTAAATCTTATGCCAATATTCTGATGCAAGCCAGTAGAAAGGAAATGAAATGAATTAAAACACAGAGATAGGAAAACATCACCGCTGCTTTAGATCAGGATCCAAAGAAATGTGCTTGTCATATTAAATAGCAATACCAGTCAAGTAAAACATTTCCAATAGCTGAATACTCAGTCTGAAATAATATTCCTCAGCCTATCTTACAACTTACACAGGGACTGTGTCTCAAAAGAAACTACTTGCAATTCTCTGATAACTGATCAACAACCTTTACAATGAGTTTCTTCATGAATTTATAGCTCCATTGGAGCAGAGAAGGTAGATGAAAAACTAAATGCAGCATTAAAAACTTCATAAGAGAAAGAAGGTCGAAGCACACTCTGTATAAATTCTTTGCATTACTCTGTGGCACTCTTGGGTGAAAGAGTGGTCATCATCAGGTTTCCATTTACTCCAGGTATGTCTCTAATGTACCCTATTGCAGCATTTTGTAGTACTTCTGGTGAACTGAACAAAAAATGTAGCATCATGATGCTAAGATCTGCCATACTGTGCAACAAATGCTGTTGATAGCATAGGACTGCTGTAGGGAGGGAGACTTCACTTGGACACAATCATAGATTGAAAACACTATGTGTACCATGTCCTTGCTCATGAAGAAACATCTTGCTGATGTGAAAACCCCGATGATATGGTTTTCTGCGTGCTGTAACCTCTATGTGATCCATGACATCACTAATCTGGTGCTTTGCCTCTAAACCCCTGTATTAAGGCTCAAATATCTTCAATACTGCACGTTGAACTCGTTGATCATTAGCTGGTATTTCTCTGCCATTTCATAAATGTCGTAACATGAAAAATTTGGGCTTTAATGGCACTGGATAGGTTTTCACAGAGATTGAACCATCCTTTGATAATATTTATGCTGCTGCCATCTTTCCAGACATTTCTTTGTAGTACCAGCTTCCAACTTCAACTTTCTCTGCACAACGCGCCATTTACAATGATACATATGAACCATGGTGGTTTTCCGCCTTTCTGAAAACCTCCAAAAACATGAAAAATGTTAGAAAACAATGAATGGGGGTGGTGGATGTAGTGCAGACGATGAAAATGGCCGTGCAGCTGCTGAAATGGTGGAAGATGGTGGAAGTTGGCGGAGCGCAATAGATTTAATGAAAACCTTCGAAAAATAACGTTTGAATGAATACATATGGAGGGTGGGTGGAAACGCGTGGAATGAGTGACGTGGCAGCACGGTACAATGGCGGGCTAAGTTCGAATCTAGACCATCCGATCTCAGGAGGAGATCAACGACTGGGAACGCGTCGGAGGGCGATGAACAGTGGGCCAGGGGTACGGTGGCCATGGATTATCGCGTGCGCAGCTTCATGGAGCGATTGTCGTTGGATTGCCCGCCACAGATCAAACGGCGCACATCAATATTTCTCTATGTCCATGGACGAAATTTAATGCGCAATGGGAGGGTGGTTTTCCAGCCGTACTGATGCCACACATCGGATGATGTATGGAATTTCTCCCAAAAAACAAATACCGCCTACTGCCTGAAGGCGGTGTGATAGAAACCGGTGGTTTTAGGAATAGTGCGCAGGTGGGGACCATAGGGACAGGTGCATTCTAGACCGTCAGATCAACAGCTAAACGGACGGCGATGGCGCGATCGGAGAGGTGGACTGTGAACAGTGGGAGTTGCGGGGGCCGCGATCGTTGTCCAATATGTGTAGATCAACGGTGGAAACTGCTCTCGATAATCAAATGAGATAAGCGCTCATTGGGCTAGCGCTCGGTCTCGGCATTCGGTCACGTGGGGAGAAGGGTTAAGGGGCTAGGTCCGTATGGGGCTAAGACCACAATGTGCAGAGTATGGTTTTTTCGGCCCTTTTAATGAAATTGGATGCCGAAAATGGGTAACGATAGAGGGAAGAAGCAGAAATTTGGCTAAACAAAGGGTGTAGGAATGGTTTAAAAGGGCATGGGTATGATTTAAAGGGTTAATGGGGGAGAAGGAGAGGAATTAATGGGAAGAAAACAGAGGTTTAGAGGGAATGAAATAAGAGGGAAAGGAGGCCTTTTGGGCATTTCTTCACAAACAGGGAGGCTTCATAATGGGAATCAACAGAGGGGATTTTATCAAAGGACCAAAGGCACAAGGAGGTTTCAAGGATTATATGTTTTCAGGGGGAATGCATTCCTTGAAGGCTCAAAAACATTTTAGCCCCCTGTTTGCTTGTCAAAAATTTTATGGGGGGCTAACACATCTGACTAGTTTCCTTCATCATTTGAAAGCATTAAACCCTCAAAATTACATTATATCTTAAGTTAAAGTGATAAGATTAATGCAAAATTATCTTTTAAACCTCACTTTAATTGTTATGTTTATGTGTTTTGAGTACACCTTGTCCTATTTTCATATTAACTTTAATTTATGTATTAAATCCCTATAGAAATGACCTTCTCCTATTTTATATATAACTCATTTTTATATAATAAACCCAAAAACCCACTTATTATAATTTTAGCTGAATTTTATAATTCCCACATGTTTAATAAAAACCCACATTATAACCCCCTTTGGCTAAAATATATCTTTATATAGTCTCCCGCCCCTATGGTAATTAAATCACCTTGGTTTAATTAACCATATAATAAAAATATATGAAAAAACCTTTAAAACATTTTTTATATATGTTTTAAGCAAAAATATCGCAGTTTCATTTAAAACTAAACTTCAAAGCAAAAAACCCATTCATTTGTTCATTTTTCCTTACCCAACTCATCTAACCCAAGGTTAAACCCTAACCTAACCCTTTTCTCCCCGATACATATCCCATACCCCAATTACTAACCTGGGTTAAAGCCCTTTTATACCCCTCCCGACCATGTTTCCTATATACAAAGTCTGTTTGTATATAAAACTTAACCATATTCCTTTATCCATCGGATTGAATTTCAAACCTCCAATCTCCAAATCCCATTTAATCCAATGGTTGAAAATCAATGCGACAGTCTAATACATCTCCATCCCTCCCCCACCGTGTAAAATAACAACCGTCCGATCTTATTTTACTTCCAAGATCTTATGGCCCAAAATGAACCCGATGACTTACCTTTCCCCGCACCTTTCCTTTTGATCATGACCGTTTGCTTGTTGAAGCCAGAGCCGACGGCGCCAGTTCATTTTCGCGCCCATAAAGTAATCGACTGATGTTTTGGAAAAGTCGCGCGATATGGGTTGTTTTCCGAAACCACCCTGTGTCGACGTGTCCTGATATGATTGGATCGCGTTCGAAAAGCGATTTACCGCTTACCGCTCTGGAGCTGCGCGAATACCACCCAGTGGTATTCCGAAACCACTCCCACCTAACCTTTATTTAATTTAATTTAACTATAGTTTAAACTATGGTTTAATACGTTAAAACCGAATGTTTTCATAACATTTCACCTATTCGCGCTTTTAACCTGTGAAACCTCCGCAGAGCCTATTTTCATCTAATTTTCACCATTGTGCGCCATTACACCTTTGAGAGCCTGTGTAGAGCCCTCTTCACCATTTTCAAACCTACCAATGCCATTTTCAAGCCAGTTTCCTTGCAATTCAACTACGAAGAGCCAAACTACCCTCTGATAGACCAATTCAGCAGAATTGAAGACTGCGCGCAACCGTGAAACGTATTCGACCACAATTATACCTTTTAAAGGTATTTTTCGTCAAACTTAACGAGAAAAGCTTCAATTTCTAAAAGAAAAAGCACCAATTTTCAATTATTTCCTGTAATTATCTTAATTACCCACATAGAAATTGTAAAAAACATCCAAAGTACAGGGGAAACTCTGTCAAATTTTCCCCAGAATCCCTCATTTCCATTTTTGCAAGTTTTATCCATACCCTGGTCATTTTCACTGCTGGAATTGATCAGAACCTTTCTTCTGAGCATTAAAACACTCTTTTCATCTCAAACTTTGCACAAAACCCTATTTTACCAGAGATATTCTCCAAAAATCCCTTGTTTCCAATAGAAGAACTCAACAAACAGTCTAAGCTTGCTCTGTTCAATTAAAAAATGACAAAGAAACAAGTAACCCCCAAATCAGGAGGTCCAAAGCCTCAAAAGAAAGCCTATGCTAAAACCTCTCAGCCTGAATCTTCTAAAATTGATAAACCCACCCCTGCACTCACTACTAATTCCACAGAAGTTATCAGGTCTATCCAACCTCCAGTTATTTCACAAGAAAATAGTCCTCTAGTTGACCTCGATTATAGAATATTAGACCCTTCAGTAGAATTCAATTTACTTGATGTCTATAACTGGTGTTTTGGTAAATCAGTAGAGAAAGGTGATAAAGATATACCAGTCTGGGATTCCAATTTGCCAAAATAAATTATCCCTCTAACTCATTCAGCCCCTGACTTTGTCAGATTGTGTCAGTCCTATTATCTTCCAGACCAAAGATGCATTGTCAATAAAGACAGAGAGGTCATATTTTACATCAATGCAGAATCCATAAACTCTATGCTGCAACTAAACCCTGACCCCAATGCTGCTTCATTATCAATTGAGGATTTAAATCAGCTTTACTTAGACCTTGATTTTGCTTCTAAGTTCAAAGTCTTCCAGACTTTTTGTCCCAAACAAGTTGATATCCCTAAGCTCAATCCTCCATTTGATACATTTTATTTTCCAAATGAAACCAGACAGATTATCTCCATGCTATCATTCATACTGGGATATAACAGTGATGAATTCACTGATGTAGCTAGCTTAGGTTTTCTGTCTACTCTGAGACCTGGCCAGTCTCCATTCATAGTGTAAATTTTTCCAAGTTCATTGCAGAAAACATGCACTACCAATTGTCCAGATTGTCAGAAGAAGGAGTCTTTAGATATACCTCATATCTACTTCATATCTTTTTGTATTATCAAGCAGATAAGTTTCCTATTGAGTTTCAGAAGATAGATCCAGAAGGGAATTTTCTTTCAGTTGTGTTTTGGTCATCAATTCTAAGAAAATGGAACAGGGAATACAACTATGCAGACTTTAATGACTTGTTTCTAGTACCTGCTATGACTCTACTGAAAAAAGAATAGACCCCTAGAATTAATGAAGAGACAAAGAGGATCTTACAACTATCTGAGAGCTGTAAAACAGGGGATTGGTACTTATACAAGAATTACACAGAGATTAGAGTATATGGTGCACTCTTGGCCCCATATAAATTGCCAAGATTTGTGACAACAAGGATATTTTCTTTAGAATATTTGAGGCAACTGTTGAATGCAGATGAAATCAATTTCATATCTTCTATAAAAAAGACTCAATTCAAACTGAAAAATAAGGTTGGGCCATTCATTGTGAACAACAGAGAAGCAGAAAATGAAATTAATGTCAAGTTGAAAGAGTATAAATTCCCATATAGTTTTATGTGGAATTATTGTCCTCAGGGTATTTTAAGCATGATAAGATTGAAATGCAAGTTGTCTGCCTTCTTGC
This sequence comes from Pinus albicaulis, assembly GCA_034641835.2. Classification (NCBI taxonomy): domain Eukaryota; kingdom Viridiplantae; phylum Streptophyta; class Pinopsida; order Pinales; family Pinaceae; genus Pinus; species Pinus albicaulis. The sequence goes on from CM076578.1 coordinate 1,202,076,900, forward strand.
ATGATCCCAAGCCCCAAATTTAAAAATATGCCAATAAACTTGAATGGGAGCCAAATACTTTATTTGATGATGACTCACAGAGCATGCAGGGAAACAGTGGAAAAAATAAACAGGTTGATCAAACTCAGGTGGTTACAGTGAACAAAGAATTTGAAATTCTTCATAAAAGAAGCAGAAAGGAAGATAGTTTCACTGCTGAAGCTATTCAAGATAAAAGATTCAGAATTCCCTACAATAAGAAAAGTAAATTGACTGATGAAGAAAGGGATAAAGATATCAATGTTGAAGATAACAATGGTCATGAAACTGATGATGAAGCAACAAGGATAGTAACTGAAAGACTCAAAGAGCTTCAAAATGTCCAACTTGGAGCACAACAAAAAGATACAGTCATGGCGGATAAACAAACAAAGGTTGATATGCCATCTTCTTCTAAAGAACCTGACAATACATAGTCAGATATTCAAATCAGGTTCAGACAAATCAAAGAAAAGAATGAAGAAATCAAAAGTGAAGCATATTCCAAATTCCTTAAAGAAAAGCCTAGGAATAAAGATAGACTCCTTTCAGCTTTTGATTATTCTTCTAATAAATTGGTGATGTCATTTCTCAAGCCTACAGTGGTTGATCCAAAAAATATTGCAGATTATTCAAAGACAGACCTAGAAGTTGATGCAGATGCTGTCCATGAATTGGACCAAATATAATTCCTCACAAGAAATACAGAGATTTTGTATTCTAAAATAGTCAATAAGAGTTTGAATTCTATCAGTCTTGAGAAAACATTGATAAACCTCCGAACTCAAATGAAATTGGATAAAGCCTCATTATATGCCAATAACTTGAAGATCAAAGCATTAGAAGACTTGGTGATTGAAGCAGGAGCTAATCCAGCTAACATTGAAGTTGCAAAGGCTTTAATCAAATAAAAAAATGAAGATATAGCTGCCCTTAGAAAACAACTAAAATTTCCTCAAAGTGAAAATATTCAGGCAAAAGAAATCCTTCAGCAGAAGACAGAAAATGATGAACTAAAACAACTTGTTCTAAAAATGAAAACCCAGATAAAGGAAATGGAAAGCCAAATAGAATCTTTCATGCAAGAAAATGAAAATCTGAAGAAATATCAATAGGTTTTCATTCCTACAGTGATCCCAACTGTAAGTACAACTGTTCCATCTACATTGGTAGAACACTTGGCACCACAAGGAGCATTGGCAACTGCAGTGCCAATAATTTCTCATGACATCTCTGCCTCTTCTTCATCAACCTCACAGATAAACACAGTAGAGGACAAAACTGCAATAATCAGAGCTATGAAAGATATGTCATTAAAAGATAAATAAATAATCAGTTTGAAAGGCATCATAAAAAATCTAGAAACTTCTAAAAGAGATACTTTAATTACTTCCAAAGGGAATGAACAGAGGGTTGATAGATTACAAGAACAAGTAAAAATTCTTCAACAACAGTTGAATCTTACAGATCAGGTTGCATACATTAAAAATCATTTATGGACAAAAATCATTCAAGGCATTCACTCACAATGGCCTTCTATTCAAATAATTATGAGTAGAAAGAGTTGCTATAGGCTGAAAATGCAGAAATTGATAAAACCAAGACATAAATTGAAAATAAGCCACCACAAGCAGTTCAACTCATAGCATTTTTGAACAGCAAAAACAGGGAAGAATTAGAAGAGTTGAAAATCGCTGACAGAACAGAGGCCATCCTTCAAATTAAGAAAGTCCTGAATAAGAGAAACATGATGAATAATTTGGAAGACAGGTGTAAAGATATGAACTTGGCCATCACAATATTTTGGGCCAAATACTAAGTATTATCAGAAGCAGGTTTACCAGACATTCATGCATTGAATGAAAAATTAATGCCACAGAAGGATTATGATCAGAAAATCAGAGCTCATGCTAAGGAGCAAGCTAAACAGCCTTTTCCACAAGGATCTCCAAGTGGCAAATTATTACTTCAATATTTTGAAAATTATTCTTTTTTGAAAATGACATCAAGCATATGTTCACAATAAAACCAAACTTTTCTAAATATATAGAGGCTGATGAAAGTTACAGGAAATTGAAGAATATGAAGATCCCCACTGCTGAACAGTGGCAAGAATTCATAGATCTGATGTGAATTTGATAGGTAAAGGATAGGAAAATCACATGAAAAATCATATTTTACTTTTACCTTATGGTGAAAAAATCAGTGTCAAAGTGTATCAGTAAAATCAAGTTGTTACTGCTGGTCATTTTCCAATTCGTAGCAGTGAAATAGTGAAAAGAAAAGATAAAGAGTATTAGAACAGAAGGTGAAAAGGAAGAGTATTCTACAAGTCATCTTCCACAATATAAAGTTTCACTTGCCAGCAATGCTTATAGCACATCATAAAGCCTTTTTAATTAGAATAATCAGTTCTATTTTTCCTTGTAAAAGAGGACAACTTGCAAACTGTTTTGCTGTTGTCCCTCTTCTTATGTTACATTTCCTACTTTTTTTAAAACATTATCTCAAACTCTGAGATATTTTGTAAACAATTTATGTTTATAAATACTTCATAATTCGAAGTATTCAGTGTGGAATAAAATTTCTCTAGACTACTATAGTCATTTTGCTGGACATATTGAAGTTGGTGTGAGTCAATTAGTGAAGTAGTAGACTGGAAACGAGATTAGAGACATCATAACTAAGGATTCTCGTGGTGACAAGATAAGTCTCGTATTTTTTCCTGTTTTCAATGTTATTCTTTAAAAGTTTACATACATTCATTTGATGTGTTTCTATTCTTTAATGATCAACTAAGGAGAAATTAAACAAGATTAGTGATAATAAGCTCCATGTTTTAGACTAGTTGGCATTTTTATGTTTTCTGCTTGATGATCAGACCATAGAATTCTTAATTGCTCTAGGTCCGAATTTTATCCCCTCCTTCAATCCTGTTTTCTGTAACTTAAGGATTCTTAAGTGCCCTTTTGTTCATATTTCACCCATTCCATAAACTAAGCTTATTCAAAGCCTTAGAAGGTCATCTATCTCACCATTAGTACATTTACTTCTTTAATTCTTATTTCCTAGCTCTGCTTGCCTAGAGAGTTGACTCCATTGCCCAATGTTCTGGTAGGTCCCTCTGGTTTACCTTGAAACACTTTTTATTCCTACCACACTTCTAAAATCAGTCCTATTGCTCACTCATAGCTAGCCTAAAACCCTTTACCAAAACAAAGCTAAATATTTAGGAGAGATCCCTCTCCAGAGCTCAGGAAGGCTAGATCCTGAATTCCCAAAGTAGTTCTTGGTTACCCCTGGTTTTCCTAACTACAAAAATCCCCATCCCACAACCTGAGAATTACTAGGGTGATAACAATGTCAAAATTACACATTTGTAAGAAAATTATGTTTTTTTAAATCCGAACTGAAAATATATTTATATTTCATAGAATCTGCGTTGGGGCACAATTGTATAATGTTTACAAGTATTTCTTGCTGGTCCAAATTAATCAACACCATGTTAAGCTACACAATCATAAACTATAGTTCAAAACTATGCCTTGGAGTAGGCACATGGGTGTTCCAATTTTCTAAAGTCACTAGCTTGTATATCCTCCAAAAAAGACCAATTGACACTCACAAAACATGGAAAATACATTTTATTTAACCCCTTCATAATGGGAGACATACTGTTCATCATCCATATTGCTGACTTTTGATTGCAAATATAGTAGGTGCCTTGAGTATAAACCAAGGCTCCCTTTCAAATTTTTTGTCTCAATCCTCTTTGTGATCAAATAAGGTAATATGAAATTCTCTTCTGCAGAGGAAGGAAGAGATAAATCCTTATCCCAATGAGATCAAGTTCAATGAATACAAAAGGGTTGTGTTGACTAGCGACAAGAGAACTTTCCAACTAGGGCATAATTAGTGAGATTGGGGGCCAGATTTTGTGCAAGGGCTGGTGAGTGTTTGAAAGATATAACTTCATGCTACCCTTTAAGCTGATGTAAGTTATCCATATTTTCATTAGGAGTCCCATTTGTTCACTTGCTGGGTAATCAGACTCATGAATAAAATCAAATAATTTGTCTCGTTGTAGAGGGGAACCTGTTGCAAGCATATTTCTAAGTTAGATGGCCATAGCCTTCCAATGTAATGGACATGATAGGTAGACATCTATAATAGTCACAACGAGCCATCACCCATGCCTTCCCTTTGCTTGTTTTTATCGACATTTAAATTAAGATAAATTTTAATATTATCAGGGTCTGGAATAAAAATTTTCTTTAACAACTTTTGTTCTATTGTAAATGTTTCTATTATCAAGAGGGAGGGATATAGTACCCTTATTTCGGGACCGTTGAAATTTTTAACATATAACATGTTGGACTGTTGACATTTTCAATGTATAGCATTCTGAAATTGAAGTTCAGTAACATCATTTTCAGGTCGGGAATTTGTCCTCTGTAGCTGAAGTTTCTCATAAAATAACATTGTTTGTGGAAAGTTGCATTAGCTTGTTATTGTTATCCTATCATATTTATCATTTATATGACCTTGGTAAATGGTAGTAAGATTGGTAGCACAAAGCATAAAGTGCATCTTATACTATGATTTTGGATTTTTTTAGCAACAGGTAGTATAAAGGAAATTTATGGAAAGACTATCACTATATTGAATTAGCTATATTTTTATATTGTTTTTTATTTCTTTTAAGAAATGAGAAAATCCAAGAAATTGAAATTGCATGAAGGGCATGTGAATTTGGAATCAAGGAAAAGGAATAAAATAAATAAAAAGAGACATGCGACAGTGGATGATAATGTGGATGAGGAAAATAAGGATGATGCGTCTTTAAGAGGGATGAAAAATATGTAAAGGTTAGTTGCAAACCTTTAGAATGTTTTTGATTTTGATATTTGATTGATTTTCTAAACTGTCCAATATTGAATGAGAGTTGCCTTGTACAAAATCTTAGTTGGTGAAAGTTTTAGAGAAAGTATGAAGACAACATAGTTTCCATGTCACAAGCCAAGACTAGCTCCAATAATTTGACATAAAATTATTTTAATGGTTATTTTTCATCTTGAAATTTTCCTTAGAAGCAACATGTTCTTTTCTAGATTCTATATACACACATGATTTTTTTCCAAACCCTAGGATTGATCTTATAGGGCAGACTCACATATGTTAAAATATGTTTATCATGGAACTATAATTCATTCATTATATTTTGTTTTAAGTCAACTATCCTTACCCTTTTCTCTTGTTTTTACCATGTGTTCAATACATTATTATTGTCTTGAAACTTGACTCTTTATTTATTACTTCTTGCTTGAAGTCTATTATTTTGTGAAGCTGTGAAATATTTGTTACTAATCCCACCATGAATACCATAGTTCAAAGAAACTAAAACTGATAAATATTGACAATTCTCTCCTGCTTCTTTGTGAGTGCACCTCTTAATTCCTTTTAACTTGTGTTTTCTTGACCTGTCCATTTCCCCTGATAATGTGATTCAAAGCGAGAAGTTGAAAAATAATTATCATCATTTGGTGAGCCTTTCTCTACTTATTCATAATGGATTCTATCTTTCCTTATACAATCATTATTTTGAAAGAGGCGTGGAGAAAAAACCTTGAGATCATTTGCTACTCTGTTTTTCAAGTTACCATCCAAATTATTTGATATATTGTCTTTAGTATCCCTGTTAATGCATCTTGGGGGTAATACCATTATACAAGCATTACATTCCATTATCCCTTGAGAATGAAATGCACCACTTGACAACCTATCATTTCTATAAAAATCCTTTTCTTTAGGCTTCCTTTCAAGCTCATAATCATTTCTCCAATTTTCAAGAATCAAACGGTGAAAATAAGTGATAAGGTTAATGAATATCCATCTCATCATAGGGTTTTCCTTATACATTATATCCTCCCTAAAGATAGAGAGGAGGGAAGGGAGAGAAAGGATTAGTCTATAAGATTGGACCTTCCACCCTTAATGTTGAATTCGGACTGTGTGAAGTTAGAACCTCCTCAAAACAGTACTCTACTAGTCGTAAGTACCAACAAAATTCCACAACCAGGAAAAGCAGATTTTTGTTGGAGAATTGAAAGGAGGCACTAAAGTATGCTTCATATATGATATCCATGAAGAAAAATATTATATTAAAGAAAAATAATATCTGCAGAAACTGTGGACTTGTGACTGAAAATTTTCTTATCAACATCATCTGTCTCTTACTTGGCCTCAATTATTTTTGATCGCTTGTAAATTATTTTTTATTGCTTGTCCTACCTGAGGGTTTCATAGAATTATGGGATCTTGACTGTCTTGGAAGGACTGAATTGAGTTTTTGAATTAGTTCTTAATCTCCTTTAACATAAATATCACATATTACAAGGGATATTATACTGAATTTTTTCTTTCAGAGGCTTTTCAGTTTAGCTTTATACTTGTCCATATAGAGAATAAGGTCAATTTGAACACAACATCTTATGGTTGCTTTGCTACTCTCAAATTTTCTTGTCTTTCTGCTGAATATTAGTGATGATGTGGATGGAATTTTTTGATGATGTGTTGTTTATAGACTACAGTTCCTTCATTTTATATGTAACGTCATCATCAAGCATGTGAAATGGCATCTAGTTTGTTTTTATATATTTTCTTTTCATGTAATTTTATAGTTAGAATATTAGACCAGTCCATCTTTATTAAATAGGTCATGTTTCCTAATACACTCCTTGGAACAGGTGAAAATTGGATTTTGATGAATATTTTTTATATTTTTTGAGTTCGACATTGGTGAGGCTACATCATAGTCATGTCCAAGAATAACACCCAAATAGGGTGGGGAATTGAACGAGTGACTTGACATCTAGGAGTGTTTTAACAACGTACCCGATCATTGTCTATGGAAGACCCCGTGGACAATGAAGAAAATTAGAGTTAATAAATACTTAAATTATGAATTAGGTTAGTTCAACATTGATACTTTCTAGATATAATATATTTTATTGTTGTTATTTTTCCTTCACATTTTTTTTACCATTTTGGTTATGGATGATCAAATAGTATTCCAATATCTAATATGAATCTTCATGAAACTATTGCCATCTAATTGTTAAATATTCATAGGATTTTTCTGAAAGTTTGTGTTAGGAGGTATATATTTTTTTAGAAAATACAAAAAAAAGTCTTCAAGGATAAAATATAATTGAACCATTGACCCATATAATGTCATATGGTTCCACAACTGTTTCCAAAATTTTTCTTTTTACACCATATAGTGACTCCACTTATTATTTTACTGGATAATGGTTATAAGTAATTTTTTAAAAACCAAAGAGTTGGGTGTGTTTGGAAATGATGCTAAAAACACAAATATCCCCGTGGAGGTCTGGTGGTATTATTCGCTGAAAAACTGGCATGAGAATGACGATAATCCGTCACTTTTTCCATGAATGTATCCATCAAATTGGTGACAAATGATTGATCAAATGACCAACCACATGAATCTTCTGTAAATTCCACCCCCAAAATGGGTTATGAGACCACAGGGATGAAGGATGGTCGTTGGATTTATTTCTCATCCATCCCAACCCACAGTACTAAAAAGTATAGCCACAACCAAACACCAACAAGTCTTTCCCTAATTGAAACCTTATTTAGGTATCTCACTCAATGTTCAAATAGTGACAAACCTCTTCCACTTAGACAAACACAACACAAGGGCATGATCTTCATTAAATCCATCCCCTCTAGTTCCACAATGTTGGCATAAAGAATTTGAGCTACTGGTTTCTCTTTGGGAATCCATAAATTCATATACCTTGGCTCATTGCAGTGATGAATCAGACAAGTGGATAATGAGATTTCAAATATACCTTATCTCATTTCCAGTCAACATTGATTTAAACAAGTGAGTAATGAGATTCCATGTTTCTTACTCTACAACTCTCTCTTCAAACACAATGCCTTCCTTCCACTTCTGCCACAACCCCTCTATCATGGCACAAATTCACACATATTTCAAGATCACTGGCTTCTTGGGTTGGTTATATGGTATTTTAGCTATGGAGGCATGTGTTCTCTCAACATGAGGAATACTGTAAGAATGAAAAGGAAAGAACCTCTCCAAGAAAAAACTATTATGTTATGTCTCCCATGCATGAGGATCATGTGTATTCCATATAAAATTTTGAGATTGGACTTAGAACATATGATCAATAGGGTAGGTGAAAGAGATTTTAATATAGCATGGTTAAAAGATAGAACCTCTACAAGTGACATAGGGCAACAATGATATATTGGGTTATAAGTGGCACACCAACCCTTGATAAGAAATCCCATGTGCTGTTCTCATATGGGGTTTCAAGATAACTCATGCTAGATTTGTACGCAAATCCCTTCTACCCACTCCATATAGAGGGTCATATTTTCCATACTGAGAGACATCCCCCATACCATATCCATATCTTTTATGTAACTTTCTATCCAGAGCTTGAGATGGTAGGATAACTTCCCTTTCAACTTTAGAGGAATAAGCTCTGTTTGATAGTGGGCATTCGATGCATTGAGGATTATCATGTACTTGGCTCAAGAGCTTTGTATTTCTTCTTCTTAGCATTGTGATAGACATGCTTAGATATTTTTAAGTAGGACAGATCTAGATTTTATAGGGGTGGCCTTTGAAATCCCAGTTTGTACTGCCACTTATGAATTGAGCAGTGTTTTTGATGTAATTTTGGTCACTTTTTAGACATTAAGTAACCTATCTTACCTTCCCAAGGACTCCCTTTACTCTTTCACTCTTGGATTCAGCTCCTGTGTTGCTCCTCAAGCAATCTTTTTGGATGCTACTATATTATTTATTATACTTTGGTTTTATAACAGTTAAGCATAACATCAAAACCTAGCTTGCCTTCCATTATGACTCATGACCATTCAATAGTGGGGCCTTTTCCTTGGGCTTTGAGATAACAAAATTTTCAAAGCATGTTCACATTCTATAGTATGGGGTCATTACAATTCAACCCTCTTAGATTGACACAATTCTCATAAAACACTGCATTGCAAATAATACTTGATTTAGTCTTTTATAATCCAGGGGTTAAAACTGGAATCTTAAGTTCTCCAAGTCATAAATTCACTTAGAAACAGTGATGGGGGGAATTTTTTGTTTGCACTATTGGAAAGATCTTGAAAAAAAAAATTACATTCTTGTTGGTAATTTTTATTTGTGATTTAGTATCAACTCTTTTGCTTCATTAGAATTAAGTCCAATTTGTACTCACATATTATTGAACACATTGTTTTTTTCCAATGTTTTGTAGTCTTAAAGTGAACTAATTACTGTATTATTGTTTGGTGTTCACTACTGGAAAGAGATGCTCTTACTGTGATAAGTTTCATTTTTTTTTATTTGTTGGTTGTTCTCTTGTTTTGAGTGCAGACTTGTGAAATTCCAAATCGCATGCCACTTTGTGTGAATGGGATATATATATATATATATATATATATATATATATATATATATATATATATATATATATATATATATATATATATATATATATATATATATATATATATATATATATATATATATATATATATATATATATATATTCCCTATGGTTCTATGGAGATCCATGTTACAATTGCATAGAAGTTTAGATATCATTCAGATATCTAAAATTTCTAATTTCTAATTCGAATATTTATGTGATAAACAAAAGACAAAGGTCCCAATTATAAGAATTCACCCAACAACAACAACATTGAGATTTTTCTTTCATTCAACCTGTAACATATTGCATCTACATTCATCAATGCTCTTCTTCCATATGTTATCCCCTTATGACATTTCCTTTGCAATTTTTGGTGCATTTGTGAGTTATAGGTCATTTGTAGGCTATAAATGTCTTCAGAGTTTCAATTCTAATTGAGTATTCAACTAAACATATTGAGTCTCTTATATGTAACTATCTTTCCCTCCACCCATTTTTCATAATTTTCATAACCACTAGGTAGGGAATTGTAGCTTCAATGATGTTTTGTTTGTTTAGTAAAAGGTTTTCAAGACTTTAATTTATTGGAAGTTGTAGAATTTACAATTTATAAAGTTTGAAGACATATTTTTTTAAAGTATAATTCTTTAAAGGGTGCTAGCTCAACGGAAGAGCACCTGCTTTACAATCAGAAGGTTGGTGGTTCAATTCCATCATACCCTGATATTAATATGGACTGGCGACGATTAGTTTTTGGTGATAGAGGCTCTTTTTACCATCACCAATGAGCTTATGGTGATATTTTTTGACCCTCACCAAAATATGAAATGGTGAGGGCCAATGAACACCACCATATATATGCATCAATAGTGACGACCATGAAAGGTGTGTCACAATAAATCATTGTTGATATGAAATGGTGAGGGTCATTGTTTGTCATTATAGTCATTATTTGTAACGTACCTTGATGTCATAAATGAGCTTATGATGCCATTTTTTGACCCTCACGAAATATGAAATGGTGACGGTCAATGAACACCACCATGTATATGCACTAATAGTGACGGCCATGAAAGGTCCATCACAAAAAATCGTTGCTATTCATATGAAATGGTGACGGTCACTATCCATCATTATAATCAATATTCATGACAGACCTTGAATGTCACCACAATACATACTTTCGGTGACGCCACCTTTGGTGACATTCAATTTTTTGGTGCTAGAGGCTATTTTCCATCACCATTGATCATATGAAATGGTGACGATCATTATCCATCATTATAAATAATTATTGGTGACAAACCTTGAATGTCACCACAACACCTATACTTTCGGTGACACCACCTTTGGTGACGTTCAAGTTTTGGTGACGAAGGCTCTTTTGACCCTCACCAATGATATTACGGTGACATTTTTCGCCCTCACCAATGTCTTTTTTTCTTGTAGTGAAAAAGTGGATCAACATCATAGAAAAAGGGAATTTGAAGTTGAGGATTGGTTTTTTTTAGGCCGCAACCATATAGACAATTGTATCTCAAGTAACAAAATAATGACAATAAATTGACAGCCAATTACTATGGTCCCTATAAGGTTTTGTGTGGGATTGGAAGTGTTTTCCCAAAGGTAATAGTTAGAGGATGGGTGGGCGTGGTGAATGAGTCTGAGGTCAATTTTACAATTTCACAACCTTTCTTAATCATACATACATATAACAATGACATCATCAACTATAAAAATGAATATTCATATAAGAAACATGCCAAGAAGCCATCAACTGATCAAGAAACCATCATCTCACAAATAGAAACAAGTTTTTAGGTGGAAACCCATATGGGAGAAAACCATTAATCTTCTTCTCCTGTATCTTCAATTCATTTACATCAATCTGTAGGGTTCGACCTACTGGAGGAAACAACCCATAAGAACCACAAGCTTCCACTTATTGTAGGCTACAACCTGATTGAGGCACCAGCCTAGAAATATGTAAATAACCACTCACAATAGGCTAAAACCTGATCGAATCTCCAACCTCAAGAATGAGTAGGATGCAACCTTATCTAGGCTCCAACCCGATTTACTCTCCAACCTCAATGGATGCACTGACCTCCTTATTCAAATTTCTTGTGGAATTCTATTTCATCTCATTTTCAAATTGCATCCAATGACATCATATATCACTAAAATATAAGCAATTCCACAATATACAATATATTTTCATTATCACAACCTATACCATCATCTCAAACTACATATATTGTCATTGCTACCATCACTGTCAACATACAAGCACTATCACTACCATCACTGACTGCAACCTGAAAACATAGCCACTGCCTCAATCACTATTTTTGGAACCTAAAAACACTATCATTTCCATAATCACTTTCAACAAAACTTGTAAATACTATTTCCCATGCTCTATTCGAAAAAAATCATTAATCTAGTCACTAAAACCCTTTCTTGCCTCCTGTTTTCACTATGTATCAAAAATACTTTCCACATGATCATATATCATTGAAGCATACACAAGAGATTCTAACAGTCAAAAGAGAATCATACCTTTGGTTGCATCCATCTCTGATTGTTAATCACCCAACTTATTTCGAAATTGAATTTGCACCAATATTGACCCCAGAATATAAAAATAACAATATAAAACCTTATATTGAGTTAAATTTTCTACATAAAATCCTTTTACAGACGCCTTTCAATAGCCCACTGGATTCTGGAACTAACTACTAGTAATTGTTAAACAAGTGAAAAAATGGCAATATATGAAAATAAAAAATAATAAAACATGTCAATTGGAGGATATTGAACCCATAACCACAGTTTTACAATCCTCATCACTTACCATCTCTGTTATGCATTGTGTCTTGCTAATATATCCTCTTGAATTCATTTTACTTTGAATGTTATAGCTCGAATAGAGTTGAGGACATGGGCCACTCTTGTGGTAAGTCGTCGTTCCAATTCTATAGGTAATGTATAAAATGTCACAGATTATAGTCAATAATTCTACTAGTGAGCCACTAACATGGCCAAGAAACTCCAACGATTCAAATCATCAGTCAATATGGTCATCACTTATGTGGCTTCATACATTTCAGTTTTTCAAAGGTTAGAACTATCCAAGTGAGATTCATGTTTTGTAACACTTCTACCAACTATAGCGTTATACTCTCCTATTATAATAGGTATTTGAACGTCGTTACCAATTACAACATAACCATAACATGTCTATGGTCAAGCCATAGCAATATAATGGGTTCTTTGCCAACCTTGAAATTGGACCAAACCACCAAAATGAGACAACCAGACTTTCACAACATTTAAACTAGAACCAAAACAATAAAATTGGTGGTGAACAATTATGTCGTAGAAAAAATTCATTCAAAACTAGAACCACAACAAATCCTTCACAAATATAACCTCAGAACAATTTGTAATTCTATCTACAAAATTGGTTTCATCGCACATTTGTTTGAATGCCTGTATTTGGAGTTTAATGTTATATATATATATATATATATATATATATATATATATATATATACATTTAGTTGATGGTATTGATGTTTTTGTATCGTACATATCATTTTACATCAATGAAACCTTGTTGTGATTAATGAAAACACTAAGTGCAACAATATCCCCCTTTTTCATTGATGGAAACACCATCAGACATTGATAAACATTTTATGTCAAACAAATAAAAATATCTTCCTCTGCAAAATATTTGCAAGTGTAATGTCTAAAACCTCTCTTTGCTCAAACGACTTTGTTAATATTAATGTATTCATCAATGTATGAAATCTCTCCCCCTTTGACATAAATGGAAAAGGGTCATGAATATCTATTCAAAACTTCAACGTTGATCATCCTGCATCTGTACATGTTCCTAGATGATCCCGTGGACCTGACTGCACCATGCTTCGTTCTTGCTAATATATTGTCTTCGCTTGAGACCATACATTTCTTGTTGCTCATGATTTTTCTTGTAATCCCCCTAAGACCATGCTTCGTGATTGTTCATGTACTCCCCTGATACCATGCTCTTTTCTTCATGTATAGGTACCTATCATATCATCATCAAATCATAGTCCACATACTACCCTCATGTTAAATTTCAAATTGCTCTATGTTGATTCAATTACTTTAGCCCAATTCAATTATTCAATTAGGAATATTTCAACAATAATTAATATTTCCAATCATCAACAATAATTGAAGATAGAAAATTAAATGCAATGACAAAGGAGACAATTAATACATTAACAATAAAAACCATATTTCTAGTCAATGACCAGGGAAAAAACCCACTACGAGGAAAACCCTTTGAAATTATTCTTCTATTAGATTGTCGTAAATATTCAATAGAGATTACAATGAGCTAATACAAAATCATCCATCAAAATTAACCCAAAAACATTAAGAAATATTTTCCTAGCATCAATATTTATCAAAGAAAACTTTTCCTGCCTATGGGAAATTGCGGTCAAATATCAAATTATAACCTTCGGTCCCAACCGCATGGAGGAAGAGGTACAGATGTAGTTGAGATATTAGAACTACATGGATGAGCCTGTGTGCCTACAATTGTAACTAAATTTTTCTTGTGTCAAGCCTGCAGCTAGAAACCAAAAAACTAAGCACATGTGTGAGCTTCAAATCTCGTAATTTCAGACCTGTATGAATCAATCTCCGCGACCCAACCTCAAACTTGTGAGAGCCAATCAATTAAGAAGAGAAGAATAAGATGCTTGGTGATGTCCAAATGAGATTAAGGTCACTTGTATTTATAGTCTTCCAAGGGTGTCCATTTTACTATTAGGGACAATCTGTCCTCTTGTGCACATGTGGGATTTTCTTCAAAAATACACTTTCCTTTGTTCAAATTGAGTTCTTCAATAGTCAAAATTGGTCCTCTCGAAAATAGGAATATAGTCCCATGGTTGGAATTTGTCACTGAGTTTCAAAATTAAAACTCCCTCTCAGATAGGGGTAATTCGAACTGCATCATGTAATCATCATAGCTATCCTGTCATCATGTCATGTCCCAACTCTGCTAAACTCTATATGTTGAATCATTCTCGAATATAAAGAAGCAGAATCATCACGGAGCATCAAATACCAACCTATCAAGAAAATGAAAGAGTTCATATGGGACACTCTCACCCCATGTTATCTCATAAGGGAGCAAACATATTACACCTTATTTCAAGCAATAGGAGGCATAACATAGAGGAGAAAACATATTCCACCCTATGTCAATCAATATAATATCCCATCGATCCTATTACTCATTGATCTTCCCAACAATGACCCTCAAGATTCATGTGGTAAAAGACATACATCATAATTAGATTGGGTGAGATACTTGAATTACCAAAGGTAAGGATCACACACCCCCAAGCTCTCTCTCAACATGTTGGCCAGATGGGGATTGATAATCCCAACAAGCCCAGCTTGTAGGTATGATGAAAACCAGGGTGTACTTTTCATACACCAAGATAGGGGAGAAACCCATTCCATCTTATGTATAATAGATAAGGCCGATACCCTATTGTCCATAGATCCCTCAACCCCAAGAGCCCTCCATCTCAATTTCTCACCCTGGGAGCTTAGACAAGGGGGAAGAGGCGGCTCAATGTTCTCAATCAATGATTCCCATTATGAAGAGGGGTCACATACATCAACCTAGGATGTTCTCTGAAGACCAAGAACTTCTCTTTCAGTAAATCCTTGGTGAGAATATATACAATCTGCTCATATGTTGATATATGATGGACTCTAATGACTCCTCTCTGCACCATGTCTCAAATGTAATGATATCAGATCTCTATGTGCTTGGAATTATCCTGAAATATGATATTCTCTTCCAATCGAATCCCACTCTTATATTCGCGATATATCACTGTAGTGTCTAGGACCAACTCAAATATCACTCCAAAGATTTTCCTCAACCAAATTGTTTGACAATTATCCATTCTAGCGACAATATACTCTTCCTTGGTGGTACTCAATGCTATAGACTTCTGCTTCTTGCTCATCCAAGTTATCATGGAAGATCCAAGGAGAAAACAACATCCATATGTAGTATTCCCGTTGACAAAATTTCTTGCCCAGTCAACATCAGTATATCCATGAAGTCGAACATCTTCGACCGAATATATCAAACCAAGGGTGATCGTCCGATGCAGATATATCAAAATGTGTTTGGAAGAAACCCAATGTGCATGGAGAGGCTTAGTCATGAACTGACTCAATGTGTTCACTGCATATCATATGTCTGGATGGGTGTTCATTGGGAACATCATATCCCCAATCAATTCTCTATATTTAAATGGATTCACCAAATCGGGTTTTGCAACTTCTCCACATAGCTTATTGAAATTCATTTCCATTGGTGTAGGTAGGTACTTGCATTATGCTATTCCAAATATCTCAAATAGTTTCAAGAAATATTTTCCTTGTGAAATGAGAATCTCACTAAGCATTTTCCATACCTCGAGGCCTAAAATTCAGTGCTTGAGTCCAAGGTCCTTTATCTTGAATTTAGAGGATAAATCCCTCTTACACTCAATCACCAGGGGCTCACTACCTGTCAAGGATAGACCGTCACCATATAAAACCAAAATCAATGGCATACCTTGGATTACCTTGAAGTATAGGTTGGGATTGACAATGCTTCTTGTGAGTTACAACTTCACCAAGTAACTGTCTATGTGGGCATACCATTCTTTGGGGTCTTGCTTCAAATGATACAATTCCTTCTTTAACCTACAAACATGCGTCTTTTGGTCCTCCACTTAAAATAATTTTGGCTTATCAACGTATAATTCTTCTTATAACATGCCATGAAGGAATGTTTTCTTCACATCCATCTTATTAAGGGTCCATCCTTGACTTACAACAAGAGAAACTATTGAAAAAATGGTTGTATATCGAGCCACAGGTGAAAATATATCATCATAATATTCTCCCTCTTTCTAGGAGAATCCTCAAGCCATGATCCATGCCTTATATTTTTGAATGCTTCCATCGAGTCCATGTCTGATCTTGAATAGCCATTTTTAAGTCACCATAGATTTCCCCTTTAGTCTCAACACAAAATCCCATGCATCGTTCTTTATAATTGTGTTAGGAAAAATATTGAGAGAGGGGGGGGGGGTGAAACAATATTTTAAAACTTACTTGACCTTCTAAATTGATATTCAGATTTATGTACACGACTTTGATGAGGTAAACATGTGTATGTATGCTATTGTTATGAAGACAACCAACATGTATCCAGTTAAATAACTTTTCAATTAAATCTTCATCAATTTATCTTGAACTAGTGTATCAATATTTCATTAGGAATTAATTAGAAAATAATCAAGTGCAGTAAGAACATAATAAATCATCACAAAAGTCAACACATATGAACACCAGTATTTTTAGGTGGAAACCCAATGTGGGAAAAAACAACCGTCATTGTTGTTTCTGTGTTCTTGTTTAATTAAGAAAAATATTATTTACAATTTAGTATTGGCGCAGACCCATACCAGTATGTAGGCACCAACTGCAGAAGGCTACAACCTTCTCTCATTCTCCAACACTTGTTGAAAGGGAGCTACAACCCCCTTATCTTAAATTCTTTGTGGATCACTTTTCATAATGCTTCACACTGGATCCACCTAATCCAAACATTACAACCTATAGGAAAACATTCATCAAATTTTCAAATTGGACCCTCTATCATCATCAAATCACTGAATCAACAAATTAATCATTGACTATAAATTAGCCATTTCAACCAATTAAACTAAGCTAGAACAAATCAATGCATTGTCAAATAACAAGCCATACATTTTTATCCATCACTGAAATAAAACACTGCAACTACAAACCCTGATCAACAACATGTCAAAATTTATAAGTTATTGTTCTGAACAATACCCACGTATACACATGCTTTTCCTTAAGAAAACCTGTGTACAGATCTCAAGACACAACTCCCTCATACTGAATCACTATAATGTTGAAATCAATCACATAAACACATTTATCCTCCATCGCAGATCTCTAAACTACTTACAAATCATCACAGACCCTGATCAATATTATGTCGAAATGTATACGCTACTTTTATGAACAATACCCGTGTATACAAGCGTGTTTCCTTAAACAAACCTGCGTACAAATATTAAAACGTTGAACCGTGAAACTAAATCATTGTCGTTATAAAATAATCACTGGGTTACACACAAAACCACTGAATCATTCTGAAATAATCACTGAGCCATCACATATTTCTGAACCTCAAAAATATATAAATATCATTACTATTCAACACATCAATCTACAATAAATTCAAATCCAGTCATCATTGTTAAATAGATATCATGATGTAAGACTTCATTGACAGACAACAACAAAAACATCGAGACTAATTAGACTGATCAGGTATCATATTCAACAAAACCCTAACATATATACGTGCTTCCCACAAAGCACTTACATGTGTATACACACCTTTCAAGAATCATACACATGTGCAAATATGTCCATTATGCATAAACGATACACAACTTACTAGAATGAAACCCTTGTATGCACACGATATTCCCGAGACAAACATGTGTATAGATCCGCAATTATTGAATCATACCTTCTCTTAACAACATCACTTCAGATAAACCCATATTTCAGCATACATAGTAAAAACATGCATAAAAAAATATCATCGCGTATCAAACCAACCCATAAGAAGATTATCAATGTGTTAGTATGAAATATTTTCGAAGGTGTACCAAAATATCTCACTTTAGTCATGAGTGACTTGTGGCCCTAACAACAATTGTGGTTGCCCATACTTCAGATATGCAACAAATATGTGAGAAAAACCTGCAAAATAATGGATGTAGGAAAATATAAAAGCACAAACAACAGATATAAAACTAATGCAAAAACCCAATCTTGGAAAATATTTTGAAAGAAAATGATTATATTAATACACCTGGCAAAAGAGATTTACAAAAGGTTGTAAGTCCTCCTTAATTGGATGGGTCCTTTGATGTCCTCATCACTTTAGAATTTAGATCTTCCTCTCTCTCAAGTGTGTGAAACCAAGACAATGTAGAACTCGAAAATGGGAGCTCAAATGATATGTGACGATAATGGTGACCACAGATAATGATAATTGTGAGAAATGAATGAAAAAAACTCTTATTTATAACGAAGTATTGGGTTGATATAGAAAATGGAGAATAATAAAATGTTATTGACCAAAAGTTAGATCTAATTGC
The DNA here is from genome assembly GCA_034641835.2 of Pinus albicaulis. Classification (NCBI taxonomy): domain Eukaryota; kingdom Viridiplantae; phylum Streptophyta; class Pinopsida; order Pinales; family Pinaceae; genus Pinus; species Pinus albicaulis. Next base: position 1,202,095,720 of record CM076578.1, read on the forward strand.
TTGGAATACTTTATTATATTTTTGGAGAGGGAAAAGATATTTAAAATGGTTAAATATATTTATTTAGAAACAATTAACAAATAAAATGATTTATTAATTATTTCACAAATAATAAGAATGCGTGAAAAAGAAATAAATGTTAAATTATGATTTAATAATTATTTCAAATATGAAAATAAGGAATAACAAGGAATAATGATTTATTTAATTATTCCTAGGTGATTTAGTCAAATGTGACAAGGAATATTTATTAAATAATGGTTTAATAACTATTCCTAGAGAAAATTAAATAAATAATGGTTTATTTAATTATTATCATGGGTTTTAATCGAAAATAACTTAATAAAAGAGGTTTATTAAATTCTTTATTATAGTGAAAGTGATTTTACTATGGTAAAATTAAACTTACATGGCTTATTTTGATCCACCTAGTTAGAAATAGCTAGGTGATAATTTTTTGGTGATAACAGAATGCCCCCCAACGTACGAGCATTAAGAGAAAATCATATCACCAAAATACGTTTTATGTTACAATTCCACAAGACACCAAAAGGGAGTCAGAGAGAGAGAGAGAGACGAATGAAGAAATGCGAGGAAGGACAAAAATGGAGGGGGCAAGACCTACTGAACTTATATAAGTTTCCTTTTATGTGTGAGTACATGATCTCAAATGAGGCGTGGGAGGCATACCCATACCTGCCAAGATAAATAAGTACAAATAATATGACAAGCCTAGAAATGTGGAACTGAGCTACAAAGTACCTAATACATGATCCACTGGCATCAATGGGCTAGGACATAATACAATGAATCCCATGTACATAATGCATTTGGAAAAACATAGGTCGGGACTGAATATAGTAACATATAAGTACATCAGACATAATTCCCCTCCAACTTACATGGGGAAGGGGAACTGCAACCAAAGAAGCCTTGCGGAACAAGTAAGGGTTCTGAAGATCTGAATGGATCACCTGAATGAGACATGCATGTTGTGGGTACTGCAAGCGACTGGAAACAAACCCATAAAATCTTTGGAACTACATCGAAGGCTAAAGCATGATACGAGGTCATCCATGCATGTGGGGGACTAACTGAAGGGCCACCCGCTCCTAAGGTCTGAAACATCTCGCACACACCTAGGAATCACTAGTACAATCTGTTGAATCACCAGACCATCAAGTGTGTGATTCTCAATTGTGTGATAATGATTTGGGGTCGAGCACATGAGAAACAACCAAGTCAAAGGGAAATGATGATTCCCTTTGCTTGATTCGAGGTACTGAAAAATGTTGAAAGTTGGAACCAAGGTACATCACTCTCTAGATTTTTATTTTGGAGTGAATGTGTTGAATTCAACAGAAGAGGGCTTGTTACAGTTGAGGCAATAAGTAATCCTCAACTAAGGCACAAGGGATAATAGTAAAGTGTATGATGGACTGACACCGGGGATGATAATGGAAGTAGATAAATTGAGAGGCGGACTGACGACTTCCCTTTTCATAGCATAAAATGCATGTATGACCTAGCAGTGACTGACTCGATTCTCGAAGGGATGGTTAAGTACTCAGATGAAAGATTTTTGATGACGAACGATACAGCTAGAGGCAAACAATAGAAACACGAGATGAATGTGACAAAAATATGGATGGAATATTGTAACATGATATAATGGGACTCGAAACAGACTCCATAAATGCAAGGATGGCTCATTTTGGATGCTCTGAACAAGGGTGATTTGATGATGTTGCCACATACAATAGGCTGAGGGGGGCCATAAAAACATGAGTAAATAAGGGTTACCCATGAATAAAATTAACATATGAGATGACAAGTGCCAAGGAAAATTGGTACTGAAGTACAAGTGACTCATATGAAGAGATTTATTTTGATTTGGTAACAAAGTGAAACTTCATGGAAAAAATTTCTTCCAGGTGAAGTGTCAAATTACCAAAAAAAATAAAGACCTATTATAGAACTTGTTGATATATTTCCAATGGTGTTGACTGTTCATCAAACTGAGCTATGGTTTGGTCGCAATGGGTGATGGAAAAAATATGGTTTTTCTTATAAAAGGACAATTTCCCTCCAAATCCAACTCATTTTATTGTGGAAAATTTGGAGAGGAGGAGAAGGTCCTAAATATTTTGGAGATCATAGTAGACAAACCAACCATCAGAATCAGGATCTGCGAGTTAGAGGTAGGTGGCCTAACCTTACTTATCATTTTTAGTGGTTTATATTTTTAGGTTAGGGCCTCATTTGGCTATGGGAGACCCCTTCCCTCCCTCATGGTCGCAACACACTTTATGGGTATTGTTCTATGTTTTGGAATGATGAAACTAGGCTAAAAAATGCATTCACCATTATTTCTTGGGGAATTTTTTTTTTTGGGAAAGGAGGAAAGGCAGTATGGGGGGGCTATGCCAAGCTGAAGTCGAGGACTTTTGATGCATGCCTTTAAAAACACTATTACAAATGAAATAGGTAACTGAACTGGTACCTACTTTTTGACGTAGCAAGAAAAACACCCGATTTTGAAAAGTGGTGATGCAGAATCAATTTTCTTTTTTGAGCATGTATTTGGCACTTTAATTTTTTTTTAAATTTTTTTAAATTTTTTTTTATTTTTTTCTTTTTCTGTGATGCTTTTTATGTCAATTTTGAATAGTGGTGGCATATCATCACCAACGTTTTTTTAGAGGGTTGATTTTGACACTATACATTTTATAATGTCTTCTTCCTCCGTGAGAATTTTATTTTTAAGTGCATTTATGTACTTGTGTTTTAAAAAGAAAAATATATATATATTTTTTAAATAAAATTTTTTCACATAGATAAAAAATGAAAAAAGGGTCAATATTATAAAGTTTATATTTTCTACAAGTTTATGTATTGCTAATTATTTTTTCAATGCACATCAAATAATTGTCGCTAAAAAACCACTATTTTGAACAATATGACAAAAATACAAATTTTAAATACAAATAGAATGCAAAAAGTACACTTTTAGAGACTTTTTGTTCAAAAAAACATGTTAAATAAACTAATTTTTGGGAAAATTTTAACAAAAAAACTTAAGAAAATAGCATTTTTATTGAATTTTATGTCAAAAAATAATAGCAATCACATGTTTTTTGTAAAAAAAATAGGATTCTTCTCATAAAATATCAAAGTCTAAACATTACAAGTAAAACTGATTAATAGATCTAAAAAATGAGCTTTGTTTGCAAGCATAACTTAAATATCATCAACAATATCAATTAATACATGTTCAACATCATCTAGAACATCATTGATGGCTTCTTCCGCAACATTTTCTACTTCATTTTGGTCATTGTCGTCTTCTAATGGATATTTCATGTCTGCAAATCCTCCAAAGTGTCCCTTTCCAATCATTCCATATAATGGTAGTTGAGGTTCCTTTGCTTTTTTTCCCACATGTGATTCATTAAAATCCCCTTTTCTCAAACCAACTCCTTGCTTCGCATCTCAAAGGAATTCAAGAGCGTTAATTCTTTGTTGAATAAATTTGCATTGCACTAGGTCTTTCTCAATGGCAATGCAATTTCTTCCTTTTGGTAGGCAACATGCAAGTGTTGTACCTAATCATCAAGTACAAAAGAAATAAGTGAGAAAATTAGTATAAAGACATAAAAAGTAAAAAATAAAATATTTAAATTTAAATTTGTATAATAAAACTTGCTTGAACCTGAAAATAGATCCAAAACCCAATCTCCTTCATTTGACGGCGCTGCCTGGTCTGCCTCTGGCCCGCGGCTGGGTAGAGGGAATTTCGAGAATTGCCCTCCCCCCAGCCGGGGGCTAGAGGCAGGGCGGGCGGCGCCATCGAGGGCTGCCTAGCCTGCCTCCGGTCCCTAGTTGGGCAGAGCGTCCACCTAGCCGGGGGCCGGAGGCAGGCTGGGCAGCCCTCGACGACGCCGCCCGGTCTGCCTCCGGCCCCCAGTTGGGCGGAGGGTGATTCTTGGAATTCCCTCATCTGCCCAGCCGGTGGCAGGAGGCAGGCTGGGCAGCCCTCGATGGCACCACTCGGCTGGCCTCTGGCCCCCGGCTGGGCGGAGGGAGATTCTCAGAATCGCCCTCTACCTAGTCGGGAGAAATTTTTGGAATCACCCTCCACCCAACCAGGGTGATTCTCGGAATCACCCTTCGGGCTGCCCAACTGACCTCCGACCCCCGGCTGGGCAAAGGGCAATTCTCGAAATCGCCCTTTGCCCAGCCGAGGACTGGAGGCAGGTTGGGCAGCCCTCGATGCCACCACCCAGCCGGCCTCTGGCCCCCCGCTGGGCGAAGGGAGATTCTTGGAATCACCCTATTCCCGGCCAGGCGGCACCATCGAGGGCTGCCTAGCCTGCCTCCAGCCCTCGGTTGGGCGGAGGGCAATTCCGAGAATCACCCCCGGCTGGGCGGAGGGCGATTCCGAGAATTACCCCCAGTTGGGCGGAGGGCAATTCAGAGAATCACCCTCCGCCCAGCCGGGGGCGGCTCTCGAGATCGTCCTCCGCCCAACCGAGGTCAGAGGTAGGTCCAGAGGCGCCATCAAGGGCTAGCCAGCTTGCCTCCGGCCCCTGGATGGGTGGAGGGCGATTTCGAGAATCACCCTCCGCCCAGCCAAGGGCCAGAGGCAGGGCGGGCAGTGTCGTCAAGGGCTACCCAGCCTACCTCCGGCCCCCTAGTAGGCAACCCTCGACGATGCCACCAGGCCTGCCTCCAAACCCCGGTTGGGTAGAGGAAAATTGTTGGAATCGCCCTTGGTTGGGTAGAGGGCGATTCTCGGAATCGCCCTCCGCTCAGGTAGGGGTGATTCTCGGAATCGCCCTCCACCCAATCGAGGGTGATTCTCGGAATCACTAGACTTCACCCAGCTGGGGGCCGAAGGCAAGCCAAGCAGCGCCGTCGAGGGCTTCCCAGCCTACCTCCAACCCCCGGCTTGGCGGAGGGCGATTCTTGGAATCTCCCTCTGCCCAGACAGGGGCTGGAGGCAGGCTGGAAAGCCCTCGACAGTGTCACTCGATCATCCTTTGGCCCCCGATTGGGTGAAGGGTGATTCCGAGAATCTCCCTCCACCTAGCAGAGGGCTAGAGGCCAGCCAGGTGGTGCCATCGAGGGCTGCGTAGTCTGTGTCTAGCCCCCTGCTAGCGGACGACGATTCTGAGAATCACCCCTGAATGGGCGGAGGGCGATTCTAGGAATCACCCTCTGCACAGTCGGGGGTGACTCTCAGAATCACCCTCCGCCCAGCGTAGGGCGATTCTCAGAATCTCCCTCTGCCCATCCGAGGGCGATTCTTGGAATCACCCTCTGCCTAGACGGGGGTGATTCCTGGAATCGCCCTCTGCTCATCCGGGGGCAATTCTTAGAATCGCCCTCCGCCCAGCCAGGGGTGATTCTCGGAATCGTTGTTCACCCAACAAGGGGTGATTCTCATAATTTCCCTCCACCTAGCCAGGGGTCGGATGCAGGTCGGGCGACACCGTTGAGGGCTGCCTAGCCGGGGGCAATTCTCAGAATCACCCTCCACCCAGCTTGGGGCGATTCTCAAAATCACCCTCCGCCCAGCCGGGGGAAATTCTTGGAAACCCCCTCCACCCTGCTCGGGGCTAGAGGCAGGCTGGGCAGCCCTCGACGGTGCTGCCCGGCCGGCCTCTGGCCCCTGGCAGGGTGGAGGGCGATTATGAGAATCACCCTCCACCCAACCGAGGGCTGGGTGCTAGTCAGGCGGTGCCCTTGAGGGCCGCCCAACCTCCCTCTAGCCCCCTGCTAGGCAGAGGGAAATTCTCGGAATCACCCTCCACACAACCGGGGGTTGGAGGCAGGCTGGGCAGCCCTCGACGGTGCCTCCCGGCCTACCTCCAGCTGGGCGGAGGGTGATTTCGAGAATTGGTACTATGGCATACAAATTGGAGCTTCCTGCTTCTTCGTGAGTGCATCCATTTTTCCATGTTTCATGCTTAAAGAAGGTTATAGGTGACAAAATTCTAGTTCAAACAATATTTCCAGAACTTGATGAGGAAGGAAAAATCATATTGGAACCTGAAGTAATCACAAAAACAAGAACTCGACAACTATGAAATCGATCAATTTCAGAGTATCTTATCAAGTGGAAGGACTTACCCACTGAAGATTCTACATGGGAGGATGAGAATTTTATACAGAAGCATCCGGAGCTACTCAAGCATGGAGGAAAACACTTTTTTGAAGGAGAAGGGCATGTTATTTCCCTATATTACTAGTATAGTCCCTTATTGTTGTTAGTGTAACCCCGTTATTGTTATTGTTGTACCCTTGTAACCCCAATATTGTTATTATTGTGCCCTTACATTATTATCATTAGGTCAGATAGGATTATATTGTGACCCCATGGACTCCTATATATAGAAGGATGTTTTTCCATTTGCATCATCCAATAATTGTTCATTTATGTAATGTAAAGGAGGTTGCCCCATGGAAGTGGCTTATTTATAAGGCATTGATCTCTCTTTTCTTATATTTGTGGAGGTGGTTTCATACCATGTTTTTCTAGAATTATATGTATATAATACTACAAAGCAATCATTTATAAATATCACTTTTGTTATATTTAGTTTTCATATATCAATATAAAAATTAAATAGTTTATTATTATGTTTCTTTTTCAGGAAGATTATGAAAATCTCAAAGGATGAATGAGCTGATTTCAGAAATATGGCAGTAGGAATGTCCAAAAAGGTGTACAAGGATATGGTCAAAGAAATGGACATAATTGCATCACACGAGGAGCCATATCAACAACAACATGCTTCAAATGTAATATGTAATCATTGAATTTTTCGATTAGGTACAATAAATAAATAATTTAGCATTACATATTAATTTTAAAATATTCTCTTGTAGAAAAGAAAAGAAAATGGAACCCATTAAACACATAAAACAGGACGACAATGAATTAAAGGGTTGATATCAAAGTTTGTTAATAATTGCTACTTCCTTAAACAACTTAACTAGATTTCATTTTTGTATATTTTAAGTTTTTTTACAACAACCATCATTGAATGTCTTCAAAAAGGTGTTAACATACAAAGAAGAACCATCAGAAGAAGTGATTGACATTGGGTTAAATATGGGCTGTCAGTATATATTGGCATATCAGAAATTAATTATAGAATTTGTAAGTATCTATCTTGTTTTACTTATCTTCCTCTATAATTAATAGAACAAAAAAATCTTTTATATTAAATCTATGATTTTTTATGGGGTATAAAACTTGCAGGAAACAAAGTATGCAACCACACCAACAAAATAATTGTTGAAATAAGGTATGAAATTTGGTTTTGAAATAATGTGTATAGTTCACGAGTCAATTCTTGCTATGGTAAATTTATTTTCGATTTACATTGATGTATAATATTTAATATTGCAATTTTCATTATTCTCACCAATTTAGATACACTCGTTACACTTTATTTTTATGTTTGTAGATGGAACTTGAAGACGAATAAAACAATCAATACAATGAAAAAAAAACATTTGTCCAAATAACCCATCATGGAAGTAGCTCGAGTAGTGATAGTAATTCCAACGAAGAATGATGATGAATATGTTTGGATATCAATACAATCCATTGTATTTCTTGAAATATTTGTTTGTGAAAATCATACATTTTGTTTAATGTAATGGACATAGTTTCCCAATTGAAAGACAAAGGGTTACCAATAAATTTCCCATTTTGTATGACAAAGAGTCTCTTATTCATATATAATAAAATAAATTTTAATTTATTCTATTGTGTTCTCCATTCTCACTGTGAAATGTTACACCACTGATTAAATATATGGATGATTAAATATTATAATGAAGATATGCGAAATCTGATGATATAACAAATTCATCCAAACATCACATTAAAATGCACTACTAAAAATTTAATTGATATGAATATTATTATAAGATATGTGTCAATCTTTGATGAATAATGAATTAAAAAAAAACAATAATTGCACTATCACAAGTCGATGTTTCTAAAAAATAGAAAATGAACATCAATGTGTGTGCAAATGTATGAGCATCGCACCAAATACCGATACCAATTAGAATGCCCAGTGTGCTTTATTGACGACTATGACTCGGGAAGATAGGCGTTTCATGCACCGGTATGGTTTTCCTTTAACGCGTCAGTGCATTTTTACACCTTAAAGGCCTAGGGTGTGTACACAACCAATATGCACCGAGAGGATAGAAGGTGCATGAAGCAATATTATTTGGCCTCAACATACTGGTGCATTCATATTTGTAACACACCGGTGTTGTTTACATTAAATGCCTCAGTGATTTACAACTATAATGCCTCATGACTTATGTGTTTTGTAACCACCCGGGGTTGTACCTTTCGAAAAATTAACTAGGATGGAAAGGTAATATAAACGAATCAGTTCTTGGATATTTTCTAACCACCCGGTGCACTATAGGTAACAATGCACCGATATGTTGAATCCGAATAACACCAGTGCATGCACCTTGTATTGCCTCGGTGCATATTTGTAGTTGAAATGCACTATGAAGATGCATAATTAAACACATCGGGGCTTCAAAAATTTGTTTTCATTCCTGATGCTCGATATGTTTACTGCACCAGTGCATACCATTTAGAACACACTGGTGCGTTCACACATGACGCGCGCACTGATAAGAAAAACATTTGTAAAAACCTTTGGCCACCTAGTTTTTTTTAGTTGTGTTGAAGTTCCGTTAGTACCTCCATCAAAACCTCTGTAACCAAAAAAAATATTTGTAGAAAATGTTTTTTTGACAATTTTGGCCAATTTTATAACACTAAAAACTTCCTTTATAACCTTCGCTAGAGGGTCTTTTCCTTGTAGTGCTAGCTTCTTTTAAAGGAATTTTAAGTTGATTTATTTATTCAATGAAATTATCCTTTTCTTCTAGGGAATCCATAAAAAAATCATCAGACTCATCAGTACATTTATCTTCAAATTCCATAAGTAATTAATATTCTTGATTAGACCCACCTTCTTCGCCATTTGAAAGACCATCATTATCTTCATGGGTGTAGAAGCTTCTTTTGTTTTCGAACATTCCTCTAAAATTTGCTTTTGCTGAATTCTTCCCTTTCTCGTGAATTTATCTATAAGGACATTTAGAAGCATAATGATCAACTCTTCCACAAGAAAAACATTTGAAGGGAAGCTTACGTCTGAATCTTCCAGTACCTACTTGAAGTTTCTTCAAAAAGGTTGCCTCTTCTTCATTTGATACATAACTTGGTTCCTTAAGTTCCTCCTTTTATTTTCCTTTAGAGGTAGCTTTGAATTCATCTTATATGATATTTGAGGGACCCCCTTTTATCATTTCATAGGCTGTTAGAATCCCATGAAGTTGTTCAACAATAAGGTTATGCAAATCTTGTGTTTCTTCAATGGCAGAGACTTTTAAATCGAATTTTGGGGATAGATATCTGAATATTTTCTCAACCAGAGATGATTATTTTACTTCATCACTAATATTTCTCAGTGAATTAACAATCTCATCTACTCTAAGAAAGAAACTTGAAATGATTTCATCATTATGCATTTTGAGAGTTTCATATTGAATTCTATATGTTTGAAGTTTGACACTCTTTACCTTGGTGTCACCTTCATAACCTTGGATGATCTTGTCCCATATAGACTTTTCAGTATTAAAATGCATGACTTTGACAAACTCTAATTATTCCAAGCTTCCTAACATAGCATTGAATACCTTTTCATTGGTCTCATATCTCTTCTTTTCTGTTTCATCTGTGGGAATGTAGGTGATGCAGTAGCATCATGGTTCTGAAAATTTTTACATTTAGTAGAATCTAGGGGGTCTTGTGTTTTTAAAAAAGAGTTGGATTCCTAAGTATTTAATTAATGTAATTTTCAATATTTTTAGTGATTTAGGTGATACATTTAGAATAGGATTTAATTAAAAAATTGAGAGGCATATTTCTAAATGTTCTCGAATGTAGGAGAACATGAGTGATTGATGAGTGATTAGTGTGGATTGAGATATTCTAAAATATTGTAAAACTTAGATTAGAAAGTAGCTCATGATTTATGGAGGATCCTTAGGATTTAGTTAAATGTTGAGATCCTCAAGGGATAAAGAAGAGATTTTAGGAATTAACTCAGGACTTAGAGGATTTAGGGATTTTTTTGAGTAACGTATGGATATGAACCAGAATTGGTTACAAAACCTTTTGTATATAATTGTAAATCCTCAAAGGCACAAACAATGAAAAAAGGAGATATATTATTAAAGAGGAAGCTTAATTGTAAGCCTACGGCCACAGATAGAGAGGAAGCTTAATTGTAAGCCTACGGCCAGAGAGAGAGAGGAAGAGAAAAGGGTCATGTAAATGTAGATCAAGCCAAAGCTAGATTGTAAAATAGGTTTTTATTTGTATCTGTACATTTATTTAGTTAATGAGGAAATTGAATTCATTGTGACTGTGTGTGTCATTCCTTTTACGTGTTGAGTGATCCGTAGCTGTGAATTTATGGTTTCTATGTGATAAACCATGGTGAATGAATTCAATTTCAATTTATAAGTCTTTCTGAGTGATAAAGGACTTAATGGATGGGTAGAATCTATGTGATTCCAGTGTGGAGCTATTAGATGTGTGCACAGATCAAGTAAAGAACAAATTATGAATTCTGGAAGAAGAGGAGTAATATAGAGAGTGCTCTGTGTTCAAGCTAGAGAAATCATTAAAGATAACAGTAACAAGATCAAGAGAAATAGCATTAAACAAGACAGAAGAAAAGCTCAAGAGAGATAGAGTTGAAGTATTCCAAACAAGGTCAGGAGGAGAAGTGTAATAGAGTTGCAGAGCAGTGATCGACTAAGGCAGAGGATACTGAGAAGAATTCCAAAGGAGGAATTGACGTTAAGTATTGAATCGCAATGTCAAGGACTTAAGAATTTACGACAGAGATCAAAGTAGGCAGAAGAGGCAAAGAAGAGTCATCAGAAGGTGAACGAATGGTCATGATTAGATCACAGATCTGAATGTGAGAGATGAACAGTTAAGAATACTTCATAGTGTAAGTTGAGAAAGTGTGAAGTGGATGTGTGTCAGAATGGTACTATTTCGCATTGACGATTGTAGTATTTAACTGTTAAGGAATTTGTAATGTAAATAAGATAACTTACGATGCGGTAAAGTTCGAAGGTTGCAATGTGGTGAAAGGGAAGTACCACGTGTCAGCACTACACAACATCGCACATCAGGGGTTTTAAATTTTAGTGTTAAGAGTTCGAACGGTAAAGTGTTTTGATTGCGATGTGAAGCGGGAAGGATGGAAGGATGTGACGCGACAAGGGAGTGCCATGTGTCAACACTATGCAATAGCGCACTTCGCAATATTTTATGGTTTAACTCTTATCGGTATAGCGTTAAGATTACGGGCAAGAGACTTGTGATGCGCTGTGATTGGTTCAAGGTATTGTGGACCCTACAATAGGCAGTTCTGTTTGTATGTAGGTAATGGTTTGGGTTTATATGTGGTCTATTTTAAAGTAGTGTTTTTGATCGCTAAAGTATGCATGTATGAAATATATTTGATCCACCTTGCATTTACAAAGGAGTATGTGGGCCATAACCCACAGGTTGAAGTAACTGTATAAGGTTGAATTCGTGGATGAGATAAGGTAAGGTGAAGAGGTAGCAATGCATAAAGGTAAAGATTTACTGAAGAACCACTTATGATTAAAACTTCCGCATGCATTTGATTTAAATTGATAAAGTGGAGAAAGGTTAAGGTGGGTGAATTTAGGGTTAATTCCACTAACCTTGCATGTGTTTCATATTTGGTTAATGTGACCTTATGGTTGCATAAATTTGGTATCAGAGCAGAGTTAAAAGCTCTTTTGAAGGAAAATCAGAACAAGCAGAGCTTTTATGAATATTGTAGAGTTAAATTGTGTAGAAAACATTGATATCGAATAGAGGTTGTTTGGAGATGAGATAGAATTTTAGAAGCAACAAGAGGGAAAGGATGTAAGGGCGGTAGTAAGAATCCAACAACTCCAAAGTGAAACTAACAAACATCAATTTGAATATGAGTGGACAACAATGAGCAGAGAGAGTACCAATGAGAAGATAAACTGAACATAGAGATTGAAAGAATGAGAAGGTTAATGATGAAGGTGTCTCAGATGAAGACAACATCAAGGAAGAAAAACAACAGCTGTAGCCAAAGACAAATTATAGAACAAAGTATGGGATCTAGGAGGACAAAGATTAGAATCACATGATCTGGATATCATGCTTATTTATACCTTGGGAGTCTGATGCAGGAGCATCATGGTTCCAATTTTTTTTACATTTAGTAGAATCTAGGGGGTCTTGTGTTTTTCAAAAGATTTGGATTCCTAAGTATTTAATTAATGTCATTTTCAATATTCTGAGTGATTTAGGTGAGACATTTAGAATAATTTAACTAAAAAATTGAGAGGCATATTGGTAAATTTTCTCGAATGTAGGAGAACATGAGTGATTGATGAGTGATTAGTGTGGATTGAGATATTCTAAAATATTGTGAATCTTAAATTAGAAAGTAGTTCATGATTTATGGAGGATCCTTAGGATTTAGTTGAATGTTGAGATCCTCAAGGGATAAAGAAGATATTTTAGGAATTAATTGAGGACTTAGAGGATTTAGGGATTTTGTTGAGTAACCTATGGATCTAAACAAAAATTGGTTACAAAACCTTTTGTATATAATTTTAAAGCCTCAAAGGCACAAACAGTGAAAAAATAAGATAGATTATTAGATAGGAAGCTTAATTGTAAGCCTACGGGCACAGAGAGAGAGGAAGAGAAAAGGGCCATGTAAAGGCAAATCAGGCCAAAGCTAGATTGTAAAATAAGTTTTTATTTTTATCTGTACATTTATTTAGTTAATGAGGAAATTGAATTCATTGTGACCGTGTGTGTCATTCCTTTTATGTGTTGAGTGATCTGTAACTCTGGATTTATGGTTTCTGTGTGATAAACCATGGTGAATGAATTCAAGTTGAATGTATAAGTATTTCTGAGTGATAAAGGACTTAATGGCTGGGTAGAATCCTATGTGATTCCAGTGTGGAGCTATTAGATGTGTGTACAGATCAAGTAAAGAACAATTACGAATTCTGGAAGAAGAAGAGTAATACATAGAGTGCTTGTGTTCAAGCTAGACACAATGTTAAAGAGAACAGTAACAAGCTCAGGAGAAATAACATTAAACAAGCAGAACAAAATCTCAGGAGAGATAGAGTTGAAGTATTCCAAACAAGCTCAAGAGGAGAAGCGTAATAGAGTTGCAGAGCGACGATCAACTAAGGTAGAGGATACTGAGAAGAATTCCAAAGGAGGAATTGACGACAAGGGTTGAATCATAGTATCGAGGACTTAATAATTGATGAAAAAGATCAGAGCATGCAGAAGAGGGGAAGAAGAGTCATGAAAAGGTGAACAAACGGTCGTGATTAGATCACACATCTGAGTGCAAGATATGAACGATTAAGAAGAATTCATAAGGTAAGTTGAGAAAGTGCGAAGTGGATGCGTGTTAGCATGGTGCTATTTCACATCGACGATTGTAGTATTTAAGTGTTAAGGAATTCACAAGGTAAGTAAGATAACTTGCGATGCGGTAAAGTTAGAACATTGCGATTTGGTGAAATGGAAGTTCCACGTGTCAGCACAGCGCAACATCGCACATCGGCGGTTTTAAAGTTTAGTGTTAAGAGTTCACACGGTAAAGTGTTTTGATTGTGATGCGAAGCAAGAAGGATGGAAGGATGCAATGCGACAAGGGAGTGCCACGTGTCAGCATTGCACAATAGTGCACTTCATAAGATTTTATGGTTTAACTATTATCGGTATAGCGTTAAACTTGTGGGAAAGCTACTTGCGATGCGCTGTGATTGGTTCAAGGTATTGTGGACCCTACAACAGGCAGTTCCATGTGTATGTAGGTAATGGTTGGGGTTTATATGTGGTCTAGTTTAAAGTAGCGTTGTTGATCGCTAAAGTGTGTATGTATGAAATATATTTAATCTGCCTCGCCTATATAAAGGAGTATGTGGGCCATAACCCATAGGTTGAGGTAACCATATAAGGTTGAATTCGTGGATGAGATAAGGTAAGGTGAAGAGGCGACAATGCATAAAGGTAAAGATTTACCGAAGAACCATTTATGATTAAAACTTCCACATGCATTTGATTTAAATTGATAAAGTGGAGAAAAGTTAAGGTGGGTGAATGTAGGGTTAATTCTGCTAACCTTGCATGTGTTTTATCTTTGGTTAATTGCAACCTTATGGTTGCCTCAATAGGATGAATATTGATAGTCTCATTCAACAATTCCAAAAACATCCGCTCCAATTCACTGTAGGTAAGCTCCTATTATGAATTTCCATAAAACCACATTGGATCCATTGAACAATGACGGCCTGATAGATGATGATCCCTCTTGGTTGCTCATCTTGATGAATCTTCCTTCAAGAGATCAAGCTTCTTCTGAAGGACTTGCTCTAATACAAATTGTTAGGAAAAATACTGAGATTTGGGGGTAGGGGGGCTATTCAGATTTCTATACGTGGATTTGAGAGGTAAGCCTGTGTATGTACAGTACTGTTATGAACAAAACCATCATATATCTAGTTAACTAGCTTTTCAATTAATTATTCATGAGTTTTTCTTGAACCAGTGTATCAGTACTTCATTAGGCATTAATTATACGGTAATAAAGTGCAATAAGAAAAAAATAAATCATCACACAAGTCAACACATATTAACACCAAGATTTTTAGGTGGAAACCCAATGTGGGAAAAACCCACCGTTGTTGTCATCTTTGTCTTCCTCTTTAATTAATAAAAATGTTCTCTAAAATTTAGTAATGGCGCAGACGCATACCAGTATGCAGGTACCCACCTACAGAAGGCTAAAACATTCTTTCATCCTCCATCACCTGCTGGAAGGGAGCTACAACCCCATTTTTGGATCACTTTTTAGAATGTTTTACAATGGTTCCACCTGATCAAAACATTACAACATGTAGGCCACTTTTCATAAAATTTTCAAAATGGACCCTCTATCATCATCAAATCAATGAATCAACAAATAAATCACTGAATCTCAATTAACCATTGTAGCCAATTAAACGAAGCTAGAAAAGATCAATGCACTAACAAATATCAAGCCATACACTGTTATCCATCACCGAAATCAACTTTTACAACTAGAACATGATCAACAATATGTCAAATGTATATGTTATTTCTCTGAACAATACCCATGTATACATGCGCTTTTCCTTAATAAAACCTACGTATAGATATCAAGACACAAGACCCTCAGACCAAATCACTGTACTACTCAAATAAATCACAAAAACACATTTATATTCCATCACAAATCTTTGGACTACTTATAGAAAATCACAGACCTTGATCAATAATATGTCAAAATGTATATGCTACTATTATGAAAAATACTTGCGTATACAAACACATTTCCTTAAAAAAATATGTGTACATATCCTAAAACAATAAACACTAAAACTGAATCATTGTCATTCTGAAATAATCACTAAGTTACACATAGAACCAATGAAACATTCTGAAATAATCACAGAGCCATCACATATTTCTGAACCTCAAACATATAGCAGTATCATTACTATTCAACTCCAATCATCAATGTTAAACCCATATCATCATGTAAGACTTCATTGAAAAAAAAACAAACAAAATAAGGCTAATTAGACTTATCAGATATCATATTTAGCAAAACCCTAGTATATATACACACTTCCCACAAATAAATTCTGCATGTATACACACCTTCCAGGAATCGTACTCGTGTATATATCTGTCCATTTTGCAGAAATGATATGTGACTTACCAAAATGAGACCCACATATACATGCAATATTCCTGAGACAAACCTGCGTATATATCTGCAATTATTGACTCATACCTTCGCAGCACAATCGAACTTCAGATAAACCCATATATCATAATGCATAGTAAAAACATGCATTGAACATTATCATTACATATCAAACCAACCCATAAGAAGATTACCAATGTATAGTCATTTCATATCTATTGGATCCAATCCATCATCATACTCTAGGGTGAATACTTATTTGAGATAAAACAGTGCATCAATAACCCATAACATACACAAAAACACTTTTATCTTCATCTCCTTATATAGCTTAGGCCTTAGTCAATAGCGGGGGTCAAAACCATAGTAATGACGATGGTATTATTTGATGGGATAAAATAATCGCTGCCACACTCAATATTGTGAGCTAATACCATGGTAAATACCCTTGGTATTTAGAATACCATGGTGCGTAAATTTTACGTGCTTTCTCTTCTCCATCCCCGTGTATGTATGTGACTTTGCTTCACATAACCCTCATGTATTTCTCAAAACATCACCTTCATCATTTCTCTATCTCTAAACTGTTATGACTTTGTCCAAACTCTTTGTCACATGTGTACTAGCTTGTAGACTCATCATGTTATCATTATATTGACATCTTCATTAAGTATATTTCCATCAAGGACAACTCATCAAGTAGGTTGCCACTAAGGACAACACAATTTTCGTAATGCCAAAAAATTGATTCATATTCTTCATCCATATCATCCTTCCAAAAATTTTCTTTCACAACTTCTTCAAAGGTGGGAGGTTCAGTTTGAATCATAGTTCTCATAGCTACAACATATCCCTGCTACTTGCATGGCTTATTTTTGTCTCTAAATGAACCTCTAGTAGGAACACATCTCTCATCATGATGTAATGTGTCACGAAGCCAAAGTGGCCTCTTCCTGGAAGGAGGATCACATGGAGGAGGATATAATGGGTCCATGGGCTTCATGGGATAATCAACAATGTCTCTCTTAGATACAAGCACAAAAGGACCATCTAAAATATCCATATCACCATTATTCTTCTGAAGAGGGGGAGGCGAAGGAAGGTCCCTTGATTTCCCAAGGGAAACATCTTCATAAAATGTTACATCCCTACTAATTTCAACCTTCCTTTGACCAGGAATATATATTATAAATCCTTTATAATCTTCACAATATCCAAAAATCATACATTTTCTTCTTGTGGCTTCTAGCTTGTTTCTTTTTTCCTTTGGCAAACAAAAATATACAGTGTATTCAAAGATACAGAGATGGCCAACATTGGGATTAGCATCAGTGAATACTTCTTGAGGGGTCTTGTTGTCCAATTCTTGATGAGGCACCCTTTTTTGAACATATACAACAAGATTTGTTGCTTCGCCCCAAAGGAACTCTGACAAATATTGATCACGGAGCATGGCATGAGTGGCTTCTACAATATACTTCTTATTTTTTTCATCCACTCCATTTTTTTTTATATTATAGGGCATACTCATCTCTTTCTTGATACCTTCCTTCTTGCAAAAATCAATGAACTCGTTCAAAATTTACTCGCCACTGTTGTCGGAAATGAAGATATTAATTTTCTTCCCTATTCAATTTTCAACCAAAGCTTTAAACACCTTGAAAATTTTGAAGGCTTCATCCTTGTGCTTCAAATAATATATCCACATACTTCTTGAGAATTCATAAATGAAGGTGATGTAGTAGATATGACCACCAATAGAATGTAGGGAATTAATCCGCATATGTCAGAATGAATGAATTGGAGGATGTCGCTCATATTATTCTTTCTAGAGGGAATGATCCCCTTGTCTTCTTTCCACTGGCACAACATGAACATATTCCATCATGACGGGCTTGAACATCAAGAATTATCATCACCATTTCTTCAATTTTGGGAGAGAATCATAATGAATATGGGCTAGTATTAGGTGCCATAGCTCGCTTATATTATTAGTATAATGGACCAATGCTAGAAGAGGTATACTAGTGACTCTATAGAGTCCTTCAAATATCGATCCTAGTGTGAATGCATCTCTCATAAAGGATTCAACAAGCCAAGTAAGAAAAGTTACCTTGATGAATGAAACCCCCATTCCTTTGTCTTCGAAAGCAGATATTGATACCAAATTATTCTTCAACATTGGTATATACATTACATCATGGAGGAAAATAGATTCCTCAAAATCCAATGAAATTTGACAAACCCAAAAAAATTAATAGGGTGAGTGGAGTTGTCTCCAAGAATAATTTTCAAATTTGACTCCCTCTCTACCAAATTAGAGAGAACTTAATTATACCTAGAGAAATTATGAGTGGCCCTGCTACCAACCTACCAACTATCCCATGAAACAAGAGGAGAGGAGTTGGTGAGAGAAAAAATAAGGATATAGTGAACTTGATTAGAAACATTGCTTTCATACCTGGAATATATTTACTTACTTTGAGGATGATGATCTTCTCAATGATCACTTGGATCATCTCTTATTCTTCTTTCATATCTTCCATTATGATCATTCCTCCAATCATCTCTTCTTCTTCGATCATTTAACCTGTTATTGTTGTCTCTAGTGTTGTAGTCTGGACCATTATTCTTCTAAAGGAAACATCAAGCATAGTGACCTTTCTTGTGACAATTGTAGCATTCAATGTGCGATGATTCTCTTTCATCCCTTATTTTTCAATTTCAAGGAGGAGGCTTCTTGGAATTTGATGGAAATACTTTTCCTTTTCTTCTTCTTGTTATGAGTGATCAATGAAGTGGGCTCTCCTTCCTCGTGATTTTGTATCACACCTCTTGATATCATCCTTGAATCTTCTTGAGTGAGCTTTCCAATGATCTCATCAAATGAAACTAACATATTGTTGTTGATTCTAGAAGCAATGAAGGTTTCCCAAATAGGAATCAAACCTCTAAGGGTTACAATCACCATTTCCTTGTCAAGCACAGTTTCCCCAACTCTTTGCAATTTATCTTTAAGACGCGATATCCTCATAATGCGAGATTGCACAAAATATCCTTTATTCATGCTCATATATTTTAGTTGATTTTTCAAGCATATGATTTCATTCAAATTTTTGACTTCATACATGCCAACTAACTTATCATACATGTCCTTAGACTTCCTGAAATTCCCGACATAAGCAAGTAAATTATCTTTTAAATCATTAGCTATAATTTGCTTTTATTTTAACTCACCTTTCTTATACCTTTTCTTGGAAGCAACAAAAGAATTATTTGGAAACTCGAGTACCTTTCCTTGAATGTATTCCAAAACATCATTGTTATCAACTATGATCTCCAAAATAATCTTCCAAGAGGAAAATTTAAATAAGTCACCCAACTTATCATTTTCCCTAAATAAAGAGGAAGATATATTGACTTGATTAGATAGGATCCTTCAACTTTGCAATGATGATTTCTTCAATTCTTGTATCATTTTGGGCTTGTACTTCACCTAAGCTTTGATAACAAGTTAAGTTTCACACTTCTCTATGCCCATTCAATTACTTTAGCCCAATTAAATTCTTCATTTAGTAATATTTCAATAATAATTAATATTTCCAATAATCAACCCTAATTGAAGATAGAACAATAAATGCAATGAAAAAGGAGACAATTAAAACATCAACAAGGGACACCAGATTTTTGGTCAATGACCAGTGAAAAAACCCATTATGGGGAAAACCATTTAAAATTATTCCTCTATTGTATTGTCATAAAATTATGAGCATAGGGTACAATGATATAATACAAAGTAATCCATCAAAATATACCCAAGAAAATTCATAAATATGTTCCCAACATCAGTATTTATCAAAGACAATTTTTCTTGCCTGTAGTCAACTTCGGTCAAATGTTAAATTGTAACTGTAGATCCCGACTGCATGGAGCAAGAGGTATGAATTTGGTTGAGAGCTTCCAACCACATGAATTAGAATGTGTTCCTATGGTTTTAACAAAAAAATTCATGTGTCAAACTTGTGCTTGGAAACCAAAACTATAAACACATGTGTGAGCTTCTAACCCTACAATTTTGGACTTGTACAAACCAATATCTGTGACCCAACCTCAGACCTGTGTGAACCAAATAATGAAGAAGAGAAGAAGAATATTCTTGGTGATGTACAAATGAGCTTGAGGTAACTTATATTTATAGGCTTCCAAGGGTGTCCATTCTCATGTTAGGTCCAACCTATCCTTTGGTGAACATGTGGGGTTTTCTTCAAAAATACACTTCCCCTTGTACAAATTGAGTGCTTCAGTCATCAAAATTGGTCCTCTCGAAAAGAGGAATATATTCCCATGGATGTAAATTTTCACTAACCTGCCAAATTAACACCTCATAAATAATCTATTCTTCAAGTTTTGATTTTAAAAATAATGATCTTGAAGAAGATTCCTTCAAAGGATTAGATATGAGGAATCAAACCTAATCGAGGCCCTCTTTGACCTCTTCCCCAGCTAATAAAATTGCTATGAAATTCTGATATATTGAACCATTTAGATTTGATTCTTCAATATGATCCTATATGAGACATGTGGCATTCAACATCATGCTTCAACACTTGCGAAAATAGTCATGTCATTTTTCTGATTTGGTCCATATGTCTCCATCTAGGTACCTAATCATATACTTTATACCTAACCACATCATAGGTTCTACAATAAGATACGTCATGTCCAAATTTGTGCATGAGAAACAATAACCAAAAAACTTACTTTGATACTAGGACATAAAAGGAGAACTCAGTCTTCTAAATATACTTCTTAGAGGAGCCATATGTCCTTATTGCTCAACCCCTACACGAGCCTTACTCATTTGTTGATTACCAATACCTTTTCCAATATTTCTTGTGCATGCATTATGATGAGCCATATTCACAGTATTCCCTATGTTATTTCTACTTGTGGATCCTTTCTCCTCATTCTAGTTTCTTGTATTCTACTCCTTTCTAGAATAGCCTTGATTGTCATCAAAGTGAACATGCTTGGCCTAGTGTACTATTTTCTTTGTATGTTCAAGTGAGATGATTCTAAATGTTATAAATGTCTAATCAATCTTATTTGGATGACTTTCAATTGACGATCTTGGTGGATCATTTTTTTTGGATGCGTTACATTCTTGATACCCAAGACATATCTTATTAAGCTGGGACCTCTACATGATGAGAATGTGATCAAGGGACTCAGTTCCTCTATCGAACTTTGAGTTGAGTTGCTCTAAATCTTCTCTCAAGAGAATAACTTCCTCTTCCAATATTTCACATATTTTTTCCTTGTTATTTAACTGTTCAGATAAATAATTATGTACTCTTTTTTATTCTTTTAGTTCAACTTTGAGAGCAAGAAAAATGTCTTCATTTAGACTCTTTCCATGAAGCTGCTGCATAAATTGGTTTTCTTTATTTTTAAAGATTTGTATTTCCTTTACTACACTTTTCAGTTCTCCAACATAATTAACTTCTACTTAAGTTTATTAAGCCTCAACAATGGATAATATTTCACTCCTTTATTCAACGTTTACACTTCCATTTCTTTCACTGTCGCTTTGTTCCTTTGAGAAAACAATATTTTTATTTATAGTTTGTGTTATCACTCATAAAAATGAAGCATTAGTTGAAAAAGTCCTAGAGTTTCATGTGTCAATGGCAGGGTCATATAATTCATTTCTTATTACTTGGTCAAGGGAAATTTTGAATTTTTCTTGTTTAAATCTTACCCTAAGGTCTAAACCCACTTACTTTCAAACTCCCTCATGTCACATCACTCATCATTTTCTGACTGATTTCAATTTTCAAGATTTTGTAACAAAAATTCCATTTTATCCAAGAATCCCTACTTTCATAGTGCATTCAGTGTAAAATAGGCATAAAATGCTACAAAATTGACTAATAGTTTCGTAGTGAATGTGAAGAATTTCTCTGTTTTTTGGTTTGGAGCAGTCAACTTCAAAGGCGGTTTCTGAGCAATTGAAAACGAATTTTGGAAATATGAAAGAGTTTTTTCTTCATAAAAGACCTAGCTACAAAAAAATCTCTCAGTTTCTTCAAATTAATTATGAGGTGGAAGCAATCGATAAATTAAAATGCGCTACGAAACTGATGTTACTAAACTGCTCTGTACATGAATGTTTAGTAGTCAACTTCAAGTTCAATTTCTGGCCAAATGAAAAAAAAAAATGGAATTATGAAATTTTTTTGTCTTCATCACAACCCCAGATACAAAAACCTCTCTCAATTTTCTCACAGGTGTTATCAGCTGGGAGATACAAGGATTTCATTGAAGCCCTATTTGCAGAAACAAAGTTTTCATGTTTTACACATATTTTTCAAATGCAATTTTTGGACAGCAAGAGATGTTTTTCAAAACCAAAAGAGAGGTTTTTATTCAAGAAATAACTTCCTACAAAAACCTCCTTTAGTTTCTCAAAATACATCATGTTTTAGGAGATATAGGCTTTGTTCCAAGACCCATTTTTCAGGAAAAAGCAGGAAAAATCTGCAAGGATATCTTAAATATGAGGAAGAAATACCTCAAGGAAACTAAAATGAAGTTGGTTTATGGTTTGTATGATTTGTAGATGATGAAAATATGTTATATTATAATTTTTTGGGCAACTACAATTTTCATTTGAAAAATTTATGAAAAAATATGCACTCTCAGCAGTTTCGTAGCACCTCCAGGCTTAAAAAGCAGAAAAGCGCTACGAAACTATTGTAGCTGTGTTTTTGCTTATTTTGATGAGTGTTAAAAGTTTTAAGGGCTGAAAATGTTATGAGAGATGTGCTGAAGGGTGATAAAGTTGATGCAAGAGGGAAAAGTCAGAATTTTTGAGAACAAAGGCTTGTAAGGCAGCGCTACAGAAAATGTTATGAAACTCTTGTGTTTTCATAGCACAACATATTTCATCTTTTGGAGAAGCCTTTAAAGTGGTTTTTGAAAAGCTGGAGGATATGGAAAATTAATGTACAATATCAAGACATGATCAAATGTTTAATACCATGAATTAAAGATCAAATGATATCCAGAATGCTCAAAGAAGGAAAAAGATCATTTGCCTAAAAAACAGGGTGTTGTTTCTTATTTCTGAGGAGGTCAACTAAGTGGTCATGAAGAAATGAATGCCAGTATCCAAATTCTACCATATGATGACATACTTGTCAATGATGTAATTTCGAGTAGATAAGGTTTGTTAAAGATAGCAATAAGGAGTTTGAGTCCTTTTTGAAATAGGACTGTCAAGTAGGATATGTGTCCTTTTGTAGTAAATTTCATGTTTTATAGTTGTGCAAGGTGTCAATGGACATAAATTTGATGTATCTAGCCTAGAGGCAGATCATTTGATGATCTAAGATCTTGGGTCGAATTTGTCAGGGGTTGGAGACTTTTTTGCAAAACTACAACTTTATGTAATTGGCTGTGATCAGTAATACAAAGAGGTTTTCTTCTTGACAGCCCTGAGATTCTCATGGGGTTTTAATGTTTTATTGAACTACATATTATGTTTAACTACTTGCAGTACATCTCATTTCTATTACTCAGAATTCATAACCCTATGCTCTAACTTCCTTTAGTAATGAGATGACTGTGTTTTTCTGTGTTTTATGAGTGAATTACCTTTGAACCACTAGCAGTAGATTTCATTACTATTACTCAGAATTCATAACTCTATGCTCTAACTTCCTTTAGTAATGAAATGACTGTGTTGACCTATGTTCTTGAGTGAATTTTCTTTGTTAAAGACCACTATTTGCCTCAGCTTCCATGTCAAGAATCCTTGCCACTGAACCTACTAATTTGTTGACTCCATAAGCCCAATGGTAGTATTAGCCTTCATCTTTTCAACCTGCAAACATACAAAGCCAAGACACAATTCATAGATTTAGCCATCTATCTTTATCACTAATCAATATCATTAACCCTTAAGAGAGACTTCTCAGGCTGAGGATTCTAAGCCTCAGTCACAAGATTGGTTTGAAATAGTTACACTGAAGTTTTCTGATCAACAGCCAATCAAGTACAATTTTGGTGATAACAATTTTCTTCATCTGTTGATACTTGGTTTTGAATATTGATTCATCGACACTATCATTCATGTTGGCATAGCAACATTAAGATGCATAATGACCAATTATTTCTACATTCAAAACATTTAAAAGGAAGCTTACCTTTGAACTTGCCAGTTCCTCTTTTCAAATTTCGGACAAAGTTTGATTCTTCTTCTTCGGGGTTGGAATCCTCTTGATATATTTTCATTTTATCTTCTTCTTTTTCCTTGAAAGTTTCTTCCCTGGCTCCTGATTTATATTCCTTGATTCTTAACTCATATGCAAAGAGAGTTCAGTGAAGTTGATCCATAAACATCTTGTCTACTTCTGCTTGTTACTCAAGGGATGATACGTTACGATTGAATCTTGATGGAAGTGATATAAAAAATTTTCAAACAACATATCTATCAAGTACTTCTTCATAGAGACCTAACAAGGACTTGACTATGTTATCTACTCGAAGAAAATATGAAGTAATGTCCTCATATTCTTCCATATTCAAGCTTTCTAATTAGCCCTAAGAGCTTGCAATATGAATTCTTTAACTTTCTTATCCCCTTCATAATAAGTTTGGATTTTATTCCATAACTCATGAGCTAACTTGCACTGCATTACTTTGAAGAATTCTATATTTTCCAAGCCACTTAAGATAACATTCTTAGCTTGTGCTTTAGATGTGAAAACTACCTTCTTTGTTGCATCTATTGGAATGACATTAGGAACATTGTATTAGATGTTTATAATTTCCCATACTTATACTCCCAAGGAGATGAGATATTCATCCATTCTTATCCTCTAAAATACATATTGGTTCCATAAAATATAGGAGGATTGGTTCCATAATGTTTGATCCTTGCCTTTTTCTTTTTCCTTTTATATCATTCTTAGTTGTTTTCATGGTTTCCTCTTTTTCTTCTTTTTTTAGTTGTTTTCATGGTTTCCTCTTTTTATTTTTTTTAATGATGAGAGAGATGGATGCATCTTGTGTTCTTGGGAATTTAATTAATGAAACGTTTAATGTTTTTTTTTAATTAAAAAAAGTGTTGTTTACGGAGGCAACAAAATAGTTTGGATGGTAGTTTTTTTTTGTTGAAATTTGATTAAAAAATTCAAAAAATTATGTAGTCAAAGTTTTTAATCACTTTTTTTTTATGATAGAAATAGATTCAGCACCATCAAAAACCCCTAGGCACCCAAAATCCTGAAATTTGACAGCTATAACTTATATTTTCAAAAATTTCTCACCAAAATTTCCTTTATTTTTTTAGACTATTTTATAAAAAAATTTAAATTATACGATTTAAAAAAAAAACTGTGCATGAAATCAACACACTTGGAATTAGATCCTTGGATGTGATATTGATGGCATCTTCTCTACTATTATTTGGCACTAAATAAATGACAATCATTAGGACATGGAAGGTCATTATTAGATCTATTGAGAGGCTCATTCTACAGCCGAGTATGACTCCGATGTGTAAGTATGTCTGAAACCAAAATAAAAAAACTAAGTAATATTTTAAAAATAAAATCTAAATAATGTTGGCTTAAACAATAACTTACAAAACCATTTAAATAAAAAATAAAAATTTCATTAAAAAAAATTATTAAAATATGAAGAGGTTTACGAACACTAAAAAAAATATGGTAAATAAATAAAAATATAAATAAACTAGAGATATGGGAAATAAATAAAACCTATTTTTATACTTACTCGGGAGGTATGATAAATAAATAAAACTATAAATAAACTAAATAAAACATATATATATATATATATATATATATATATATATATATATATATATATACTTACTCAGTAAACCTGTATTTTTACAAAAACTCAAAAAAGAGGTTTTATTTAGGTGAAGCCTATGGGCCAAATACCATGAGACAAATTATTATTAATACCAAGGGACAAATACCATAGGCCAAATACCATATTTATAAAGAGGTATGGTAAATAAATAAATATAAAAGAGGCATAAAGAGGTAAGGTAAATAAATAAAAATATCTCAAATAGAATTAGAAATCAACATATAATTATATATGAAGTCTATGGCCCAAATACCATAGACCAAATTATTATTAATCCCATGCAAAAAAAAAAAATTATTAACCCTAACATTAACATTAATATTAATATTAATATATTATAATATATCTTATTATTCTGCATGGCGTCACTAAAAGAATGCAAAGCCATCCTCAAAATTTTAGAAGTCTTCATGGACGCTTCTGGTACTCAGATCAATAATGACAAGTCCAATGTCTACTTCTTCAACTATACAGTTGTGATGCAACATTTTCTTGCTAGGACTTTAGGGTTTCAACGGGGCTCCTTCCCTTTGAAATACCTAGGTATGTTTTTAAATTCAGGCCCCACTCGGATAGCAGATTGGCAGGATATCCTCATAAGAGTGGAGAAAAGGATTCAAAATTGGGCTTTCAGAGTCCTGAATGCACCTGGGTGCCTTATAATGTTAAAATCCATGCTTCAAGATTTACCAGTTTACCAGCTGTCTGGAAGGGCCTGCCTGAAAGGGATTTGTTCTCAATTGGTCTGCATATTCAAAAAGTTTTTATGGCAGGGAGCCCAAGCCAATAGGAAATGGGCGCTTCTCTCTTGGGAGTAAGTACTCAAACTGAAGGCTGCAGGTGGATTGGGCCTCCGTGATCCTTTCATCTAAAATAATATGTTGGGAGCGAAACTCTGGTGGCGCTAGCTCCTGGGAGGGTCGGATCTCTGGAAGAATATCTGGCGAACAAAATACGACATGCCACTTACAGTGTTAGGTCGATTGAAGGTTGATATGATACCAAAAGGTTCCTCAATTTGGAATTTGGAAGCAATGAAAAAAGATTTAATCCACTCTAACAGTTTTTGGGAAATTAGAGAAGGAAGTACAACTCTTTTTTGGGAAGACTCTTGGCAACAGTGAGAAAAAAATTTTAGCCGACTAGACTTGGGCGAAATTTTCCTATACACGAATACACCAAAAAACAGGCTTGTGCAACACTATTGGTGTCATAACCATAATGACTTGTGGTAGAAATGGAAAGACAAAACCTGGTGGCCGTCAGCTCCAGCAACGCAACAATGGGATAATCTTGCTAGAGAACTCAAAACATGAAAACTTAGACAAATTTCAAGTCCAGATATCCTCAGATGGGGATATCTGACTAAAGGGTTTTTCACAATTAAGGAAGACTACTATATTCACTCTCAACAAGCTCATTATAATGTTCGGCCATTATGGAAAAAAATCTAGGAATTGAGACATTGGCCTAAGGTAGAATATTTCTTATGG
Source organism: Pinus albicaulis (assembly GCA_034641835.2). Lineage (NCBI taxonomy): Eukaryota > Viridiplantae > Streptophyta > Pinopsida > Pinales > Pinaceae > Pinus > Pinus albicaulis. The sequence continues at coordinate 1,202,123,045 of CM076578.1, forward strand.
CTGGTAAGTCATCACAGGATTCTGACATGGGAGAATCTTCAGAAACGTGGAATGATAGGCCCTTCACGCTGCTCCTTCTGTCTTACTGAGATAGAAATGAAAAAACACCTTCTTAACTCATGCCTAATGGTGTAGCCACTCTGGAGGAACTTGGCACAATTGTTTCGGTAGACAGATAAAAACAATGATAGCATAACGGAAACCATTAGCAATTGGAGAAAAGGGAGGTTTCATTGTCAAGTGTTCAACAGAGCATGGACCCTCTCATTTGGGTTCCTTCTTTGGAACACTTGGAAAGAAAGGAATCACATAGTTTTCCAAGAAGCAACACAACCAATGCATCATATTTGGCAGCGCTCCATAGAAAACATTCGAGAAACTATCCTAGTAGAAAGTTGGTTAGATGAAGATTGGCAGATAGTGGGTATTGAATCTCAGATATTAAAGTACCTAAAACTCAAACGACAGATGCTTTACAAAGGTTTATGGAAGTACAGACCACCAAGTCAATCGATTGAGGAACACTGGCTACCTCCTCAACCAGGCTTTCTTAAACTTAATTATGATGGGGCCTCGAAAGGTAATCCGAGGAAAGATGGCTCAAGAGGGATTTTCTGCAACTCTCAGGGGGCAGTCTGCCGATTCTATGCATTTGACTTGGGCCACACCACAAATAATGAAGTAGAACTTATGGCAGTCAAATAAGGCATTCTTATAGCAATCACGGAAAATTACCGGAGAATCATTATTGAGGGAGATTCAACAATGGTAACAGGTGTGCTCCAAAAGCTGCAGCAAGGCACACCCTGGGAGAAAATATCTCATAGCTGGCGAACAACAACTCTTATAGAAGAAGTGAGCCAACTAGTGAAACAGATTCAGTCTTTGATCCCAAGCCACATTAGACAAAAAGGTAATGCAACGGCTGATTATTTGGCTAATTGGGGATGCCAACATGTAGAGCACTCCATAGATGCGTGCCCCACTGATGCCATCTGGGATGTGGAACTTCATTCTCTCCAATTGATTGTGAGTAAGGACCTTCAACCCCCCGATCGGGGTGTACAACTGTCAGGGAGGTGATATTATTCATGGCAACCTGGCGTGCGCTCGTCCTCCATGCACTTAAAGACAATAATGAAGCATTGTTAGCCCAGTTCAATGAAGTGTGCGATCACCTGGATTCTCATGATGTCACAGTGTGGCCAGGCTATTTCGTCAGAGCGCCGAAGGAAAGTTTTCGTTAAGGTATGTGGGTTCCCTCCCTCCCTTCATTCGTTCATGCACTGCTTTCTGCATGCAAGCATCTGGAGGCAGTAGCGAAGGAAGCCGAGCAATACACATTCTGTCAACCTTTCAATCTTGTTTGGGTATGTATCTGTTACTCTACTTGCATTCACGGCGCCAATTTCCACGGTATCGTTTAGGTTGTTGTCTATTATGGATGTTTCGGGCTGGATAATGAATCTTTGCTCTGTTAATCCCATGTTGAAATCAGTCCAACCGTGCTTCCGCGAACCCTGTATATTGCTTTCCCACTCTATTTTCCCTGTTGTCATTCCAAGTAGTTTATGGCCCTGTGCACTGTTAGCTGTTTTAGGCAAACACTGGGATATTCAGAGAAGGTTTCAAATTTTTTTATGTATGGTTGTGTTCTGTTGGGATGCTAACTGGGTCAAGCTTCATAATTTTAAGGTGCTCTATGTGCCTTTCGTTCTTTTCCCTGTCTCTGAGAGCTGGGTTATCATCTTCAACCCGCAGCCTTATTTGTTCCATGTTTTCAGACCCAGACTTTTTCGGGATTGTTCTTGGAATTGGATGGTGGAGCTTGTGGATCTTTGTTCCTCTGCCAATCAAACTGCCCCTCCTCTCAGCTCCCCAAATTCGGCCCCAAGCCTTCAAAGTCTCCATGCTCTGTCTGTCTTAAGTACAGGACTCACATATCCAGGGTGCGCGGCCACCTTTTCCTATATGAGGTCTACTCAGTTTCTTGCTGTCTGGACCATCTTCTTCTGGGATTTTTTTTCACATAGAGATAAGGGGTTTGTGGGCCTCTGTTCTCTTGGCAGAAATTCTGGCTCTCCACATTGGTTACAGAATTGGGTCTTGTGGGTTCGTTTTCCTTGTTTTTATGCTAGACACGTTATCTCTGCTCAAAGGGTGTGCACGGGATGTTTAGATATGTTTCCTCACTCCTTTTTTGTTCCATCCTGTCTGATTGTGTTAATGAATAGGATTTCTCCAGCCATGGGGAAAGGACATTCAGGGTCTCAGACTGCTAAGGGCAAACAGAAAATCCAGTTTGAGCCTGCCCCTAACAAACGTGGTCGTAAAACCAACCAGGAGCATCTGGAGACCTTAGTTGCAAAGTATGTGATGGGTAATTCTTCAATTGTTCATCAAGAAATACGTGGTTGGGAAAGGGATATACAGACAGATCCTGAAGATAATGAAGTATAAGCTGAGATTTAAATTTCATCATAGACCCTGGCAATACCTGTGGTCGTCTTACTTTATTCAATCATACTGGATAGTCAAGTGTCTTATAGCAAAAGCTATTCAGAGTCTTCCGCCTATCCATGCGAAGGCAGACCCGGCAAAGATAGAACCTCGCCTTCAGGACCTGCTGCAGGACATACAGGACCAGCTGCAGCATATCAAGATTACTTAATATCAGGCAACTGATCATATTGGTAGATTGGATGATCGGGTAGGACGTATGGAGAAACTGCTCCAGCAGCTACAGCAAGTTGATATGCCTGGGTCTATTGTGAAAGACCTAGCTCCAGTTTCCTCATCAGATGGATAGTTGTTTTTCTTATTGTGTTTTTTGATGCACTTTTTAGTTGTATATGAACTCTCTTTATGTCATATATACATACAAACTGCAGTAGTAGGACAGATAGCTCATGAGACTTATAGATGGATGAAACAATTTCAATTTTAGTATGCTTTTCACACTTTCAGGTGGCCAACAGACCTGGTTTCCTACGGGCAGGTTGAGGCTACAGCCTGATTTTTATATTTTGTAGCCTGTCCTTCAACTATAAATAGAAAATAGTGTGGTCCCATCAAATTTACCAAAAAAAAATATTATTAAATTTAATAACTTTAGCTTAATACAATATTAAATTTCTTTATTATATATATATATATATATATATATATATATATATATATATATATATATATATAAACTATAGATATATATGGGAGGGGAGAACAAATACATATGATAGAGGTGGAAAAATAGGGGGAGTGGAAAGGGAGAGATGGAGATAAACTGAAGGAGAGGGGAGAGGGAGACATCAAGATGGAGGTGGGAGAGAGAGAAGGAGAGAGGGGGGGAGAAGGAGAGAGGGTTGGAGAGAGAGAGAGAGAGAGAGAGAGAGAGAGAGAGAGAGAGAGAAGGGGGAAGGGGGAGGGAGGTAGGAGAGAAGGGAGAGAGAGGAAGGATGAGAGGAGGAGGGGAGAGGGATGGATAGAGAGATGGAGTTGGAGGGGGAGAGAGGGAGGGAAGAATAAATGCATAGAGAGTGAGAAGTGTAGAGAGAGGGAGTGCCAAGAGAGAGATGGAGAGAGAGTGTGTATTTTTAAGGGTGATATAAAGAGACATAGAAGGAGTGATGGAGACTAGGGGGGAGAGAATGAGAGAGAAGGAGAAAGGGAGGGATATAGTAACATTGTTGTAGAGAGAGATAGAGTGATGTGGGAAGAGAGAGGATTGGAGGGAAAAGAGAGAGAGAGAGAGAGAGGGGGGGCACATAGAGGGAGGTAGGAGATAAAGGGACAGGGAGGACTTGAGAGAGGAAGAGAGTGATGGGGGAAGATAGAGGATTGTAGGAGAGAGAGAGAGAGAGAGAGAGAGAGAGAGAGAGAGAGAGAGAGTTGGGGGAATAAATAGGGATGTAGAAGAGATAGAGAGAGATAGGAAGGAAAATAGAGTGGGATTGAAAGAGAGGAGGAGAAAGGGAGGGAGATAGGAGGAGAGAGGGAGGGTTAGAGAGATGGTGTTGGAAGGGGGGAGAGGGAGGGATAGAGAGAAGGAGCTGGATGGGGACATATGGAGGGAATAAGAAAGACATAAAGAGTGAGTAGTTGAGAGGGAGAGGGAGTGACAAGGGAGAGATGGAGAGAGAGTGTGTATGTTTGGGGGTGATTTAAAGAGACAAACAAGGAGATATGGAGAGAAGGGGGGGGGGAGAATGAGAGGTAGAGGCATATAGTAACAAAGTTGGAAGGTGAGGATAAAGAAAGAGAGATGTGGGAGAGAAAGGAAGAGAGACAATGAAGAGAAGTAGGGAAAGAAATATTGAGATGGAGGGGGGGGGGGGAGAGGGAGGTAAGAATAAATACATAGAGAGTGAAAAGCAGAGAGAGAGAGAGAGAGAGAGAGAGAGAGAGAGATAAGGAATATGGAGAGAGAGGGAGAGAGGATAGCAGGAGGAAGAGGGAGAGGAGGAGGGACTGATAGATAGATTAATTGGAGAAACAGAGTGCATTTTTTTGGGTTGATATAGAGAGACACGGGGAGATAGAGGTATATATGCAAGGTGAAGATAAAGAAGAGATAGATGGAGACAAGGATATAGGGACAAAGAGATTGATAGATATGGAGTGAGAGAGAGTGTGTGTTTCGCGGGGTGTGATAAAGAGACAAAGAAGGAGAGATGGAGGGAGATATAGATATTGATGGAGGGGGGAGAGAGGAAGAAGATTTCTTGCACTGGATGCATTGATTTCAGTGTAGATGGTGATTCCTAATCCTATTTGATTGCTTGCACTAGATGCATTCATTATAGTATAGATGTTTATTTATAATGATATTTTATTACTTGTACTAGATGCAATGATTTCAATCTAAATTATTTCTAATCCTATCTTATTGCATGTAGTAAATGCATTTATTTTAGTGTATATGGTGGTTTATAATCCTATTTTATTGCTTGCAATAGATGCATTAATTTTAATGTATATGTTGACTTCTAACTATATTTGATTGTTTGCACTAGCTGCATTGATTTCAATGTTGATGATTTCTAATCCTATTTGATTGCTTGAACTAAATGCATTTATTTCAGTGTAGATGGTGATTTCTAATCCTATTTGGTTTATTGCACTGGATGCATTGATTTCATTGTAAATGTTGGTTTTTAATCATATTTTCATACTTGCGCTAGATACATTGATTTGAGTGTAGATGTTGATTTCTAATCCTATTTGATTAAGGAAGATGGAGAGAGAGGGAGAGGAGGAGGGACTGATAGATAGATATATTGGAGAAAGAGAGTGTATGTTTTGGGGTTGAAATAGAGATATATATTGAAGGTGAAGATAAAGAAGAGATAGATGGAGACAAGGAGGGAGGGACAAAGAGATTGATAGATATGGAGTGGAAGAGTCTGTGTGTTTCGCGGGGTGTGATAAAGAGAAAAAGAAGGATGGATGGAGGGATATATAGATATAGATGGAGGGGAGAGGAGAGGGAAGAAGATTTCTTGCAATGGATGCATTGATTTTAGTGTACATGGTGATTCCTAATCCTATGTGATTGCTTTCACTAGATGCATTCATTTTAGTGTAGACGTTGATTTATAATGATATTTTATTACTTGTACTAGATGCATTGATTTCGATGTAAATTATTTCTAATCCTATTTTATTGCTTGCACTAAATGCATTGATTTCAGTGTAGATGTGAGTTCTAATCCTATTTGATTTCTTGCAATAGATGCATTAATTTAAATGTAGATGTTGATTTCTAATTATATTTGATTGCTTTCACTAGATGGATTTATTTCAATGTAGATGATTTATAATCCTATTTGATTGCTTGAACTAAATTTATTGATTTTAGTGTAGATGGTCATTTCTAATCCTATTTGATTGCTTGCACTAGATGCATTGATTTCAGTGTAGATGTTGGTTTTTAATCATATTTTGCTACTTGCACTAGATACATTGGTTAGAGTGTAGATTTTGATTTCTAATCCTATTTTATTACTTGAATTAGATGCATTGATTTCAATTTAGATGTTGTTTTCTAATCTTATTTGATTTCTTGCATTAGATGCATTAATTTCAATGTAAATGTTGATTTATGATTTGATATAATTGGATGTATGATGGTACATTAATTTTAAAGTCATTAGATTAATAGTGTGCATTGATTTTAGTGCAAGCACAAAAAATTATTAACAATGTACATTGATTTTTGTGTTGTAGCAATTAAGCCTATTAATATTAGAGATCAAGAGAGACAAAGTATGATGTTTACTACAACTCAAGATAAATATTTAAATGGTTTACGACTCCAACTTTCCTTTTCATGTAATCGATGTGAAAAGATGACAAAACTAACAAGGGTGACAATAAGGATAGTACAAGAAAATAGTTTGAGATTGATCACAATGAAGACTATTTGTAATTGACCACATCTTTATTATTCACATTTTCTATCATTCAATATTATTACATTGTGATGTTGCATTCAAAAATTTTATTTGATCATTTTTTTATCATTAAAGTTATTTTACAATATTTATCATCTCAACAAAGTGAGGTAACTAAGTAAATTTAAAATTAAAATGACTAGATAAATCTCAGACATATTTAGCATATTTAAAATGGCTATATTAATATGAGATGTATTTACATATTATTGATAAAATTAATCATATGTTCACATATTTAAAATGGTTATATTAATATTAGATGTATTTACATATTATTGATAAAACTAATCATATGTTCCTCATATTATCGATATAGTTTCCTTTGTCACACACCACTGAAACTAGCCTAGATCCATCTTAACTCTGGATCTATCAACCGCCCAGAGAGATCAAATCCCTCGAGGTGAAAACCTCTCCTCAAGTTTTGCACTAAAAAAAGAAGTTTTCACCTCGAGAGATTTGATCGCTCTCGACATTTGATAGATCTGGGATTAAGATGAATCTATATTGGTAGTATTTCAATTATGTATTATTCCATTGAAAGTACCTTTAAACCTTTTAAATAAGAATGATATTTTGGGGAATGAAGTTACCACATGATTATGATTAAAGAAAAAGAGGATTTTATTTAAAGGATGTAATACACACCATTTGAGATACCTTTAAAGGGTGAATGGAACCTTTATATTAGGATATTAAGTTTTATTTATATTCTTATTATTTATGTGCGATGATTTAATTTCTATATAATATGTTTTGTAATATTTTTATTGAAGAAAACTAAATTAGTGAAAAACCTTATTATAGAGGTCATATTAACTTGGGTAAAGTAATATATATATATATATATATATATATATATATATATATATATATATATATATATATATATATGATACTGAAACTATAAAAAAATGTTAGTATAGAAGTGAAAAAACGGTGTTATCATATTAACTATAAAATTTATATCTCAAAATTAAATTGTATATTAATAAAATATTTGTTTTGGAAATACTCTAATAAATATAATTTTATTCTATATAATTAAACAAATATGAGAACTCAACTATTTTTTACTGGAATATTTGTGAGTGATTATGGATGCATGTACCTAATCTTAGAAAAGTGTTTTGTTGGAATATGAGAACAACTCCACTTATGAAATAAGGAAAGAAAAATAGAAAAAAATAAAAATTTATTTTTTTAATGATAGTGGGTAATCTTTTCACGTGATGTGAGATGTGTGTGGTGGATCCAGATGGAGATGAGCTGTGAGCACCCAAATTGAGTCAGCGCCATGTCAATGGAAGCATTAAAAGATTTTTTTTCCATACGACACCTACATGGTTGGGTGCATGCTCTCCTTAATCATCAACTTTGAAGGCCCCGTGCTTACATGTAATCCATGTTGTGGATCATTGTCATTAGACAACATAACGTATGAATTCTATCCTTTGATTTTGTTAGGCTCCATAACAACAAAGTCAACATCACCGATGAATTGTGTGGTTGGTGGTAAAACAATCGACTTTGTTTTTAAATAGTTTTTGTAGATGCTTTGGAGAGGAGATTGTTAAGGATGACGTGGATCAACTATCCAGCTTGATTGGACAAAAAAAACTATTTATAATTTCCCCTTTATAGGCATCCACCATTTTATAGTTTTTATTTCTCACGTTGCAATGGCTATTGTAAATAAAATCTAAATTTATAATTATTTGAAAAAGTGAAAATATACTTAATTTAATATTTAAATAACATTTAAGGGTTAAAACTTCGATTAAAGTGGTGAAGAAAATTTCAACATTGTAATTATTATTATTATCAACAAGTTTTCATCAAGTTAAATAAAACCAAAAATAGAAGTTTCTTATTTAACTATGATTAATTTATTTACCATGATATTATGTGGGATTTGTCTCCATCAAGTTACTGGTTTGTGTGGGGTTTAAAGTTCCCATTAAGTAACTAATTCAAATTTCATGGAGAGTAGTTGAAGTTGGGAACTATCTATTGAGGATAAATTTATCGAGTAGTCTATAATGCGACTTTTTAAAGGTAGTTTTTTCCGGTCTAATTTCTCTAAATTCCGGTAGGAATTTATTGAAAATAGAAGTTTGATGGATAACCTTGCACAATCGAAGTGCCCTTGGGGTTTTTCAGGGTGCTGAATTCATATATACAATCAAAAAACTAATTTAAATAACATAAATCAAGATTTTACCTCAATTTCTTTCACTGGATTCCGACACCTGAAACTCCAAAAAGTCGCACTAAAGACAACTCCTAAATCTATTCCATGGTGCATATATACTCAACCAATACTTGCACAGTCATAGTAACAAGATTTCACAAATGGGAAAATCATTTTTCCATCCAACAATAAAACTAACCTTGACCTAAACTCCACATAGCTAAAAAAAATCTCCTAACTATTAACACAAAACTAACTACATATACTTTTAAAAACTATAAACTATACACCTATAGGTGATATAAACCCCAAACCTTATCACTAGAAGAAAATTTTACCCTAAAAGGAGACCAAACTAAGCAAATAAAAAAGATAAAGTAGTTATGTAAAGGTTTGTATCATGACATAAGGATAACCTTTATGTATTTATAATATTAATATTATAAACAACCATCCATTTAAATATTAGAAATATGACCTCTTCCATTGTTCATTCTCTAGGAATATAACTAACTTAAAAGTATAATTTATATCTTTTTTTAGTGAATGTTCCTTGTGAGGTATCTACAAGGTCATTGAAATAATATAATGTCGAAATCTTTATCAATAATCTTATTCTTTTTGTGGACACTTTCCTATTCATATTACCTTCATATGAAGAGAGCTCATTACAACTAATAATATATACAATGTCAATGGTTGCTTAGCTCGAGTGGTAGGGATGGTGGTTTTCCATCCCATATACTCAGGTTCAAGTCCCCAGAGACGTGGCTCGTCATAGTAAGGTTGGAAGGATAGGCGTCCCGTTGGAGTCTAGGATCTCGGCTCTAGTACTGATGGCCTCCGGACGTCTCAGTCCTACGCTGAGCTATGAGTTCCTGGTATATGTGACTTACGAGTTGTTATATATTTCTCGCGAGCTTGCGAGTTCCCTATCAAAAAATTATCGTTCAAAAATATAATATATACTATTAATAAAATTTGAGAAAATTTATATGATATAAATGTTTAATTATCTATAACGAGAGAGTTTCATGATAATTTTAATAATAAAATTTTTAAAATTATTTGTAATTTAAAATAATATTAATATTAATTATATATTTTAATTTAAAAATTATTATAAATTTTTTTAGATAATATGTTTTTAAAAATTAATATAAAATTTATTATAATAATTTATAGTTTATTAAATATTTATTAAATTAAATAATAAAATAAAATTATTTTATACTAATTTAAAATTTGAAATTAAACATTTACTAACGTCAACCATATTTTTCACCAATACACTAAGATCATTTTTTACTAGTTATACAAACGTCATAACACTCTAAAAAATATCTGAAGGAAATAATAGTCTTATCCCATTAACGAACATAATTTTAAATATATAAAAAATATATAATTTAAAAAATATATATATATATTTTATATATGATAATCAATGGTTGAAATTAGGAAATTTTTACAGTTAAGATGATATAATGATAATGATAATGGTTAATATTTAGTAAGGTCAAGTTTGATTTATCAAACTTTAAAAAAGGAAAAGAATTACTTAGTTTATTTTAGAATTGTATTTTTGTATTCAAAAAGTTTTAAGAGGTTTTTTTTTTAATTACTATACCTTTTATGAGTTAAAGACTAAGAAGATTGGTATTGTAATCAAAATTGTGAAATTGTGAAATTTTTGGTGTATGTAGAATATTATAAGAGAATTATTTTTTTTCATTTTCAACTTTTTTCGAGTAAAAAATAAAATATGAAAAATATAGTATAGGGGTAGTCCTTTTAACTCAACTCTAGGTCTTCTTGGTGACAGGCGATGAGTCTACAAATTCTCTTGATTAAACAAAAAAGATGACAAATTCTTTTTGACCAACAATATTCTAGGAATTGTCTAATGTCTAATTTCACTAATATCTTGTGAGAGTTTGTTATTATTTTAACAATGTTGATTTAATTCTTTGTTTTAGTCAAAATAAAGAGATAACTTTGATATTCTAAATTGGGGTTCATCAACTTGCATCTTCATTTTCTTTTATCATATAAATCTTTATCACACCACAATTTCTCCCTAAATTTAAATGTATATTTTTAATATTACCATTATTATGTAAAGTGACATTTTCCTTTATTCCTCAGTTATTATTCAATACTTTGCATCTTTATGCCAACCCTACTTGAGTCGCAAGTAGTTTTAACTGGAGTTTGAATCAATCTTAGGAACCCTTATCTTCCATGTCATTGATATTGTTCTTATATATTAGGCACCTAATCGTAGTCATCCTATCAATGGGGAAATACTTACTTTTATGAGAGAGATATGATAGGGTGTAATTTATTTAATTTTAAAATTATAAGTTATAAAACACTTTTGGATTTTCTCTATTTTTCCCCATGATTCTCTAGAAATGTTGTAGCTATAAACTTCACAACAATATAAAATAACATAATTGTTGAATTATAAAATATGAGTTTCCTCTTATCCTATAGTCAAAGGTCTATTGATTTACAACTATTTACAAGTCCATAATAAGCTTTCTATCCTCCGTTTATCCTTATGTCAATGCTATAATTCATGTTCATCTTGTGATAAATATAAATTTTAAGATATTTGTGTGAGCCATTTCCTTCAAGCTATTGTTGTCATACAAAAGACTAGCATGAGTGAACTTTTTGAATTTAATTTTCATAACCTTTGTTTTGTAAATGTTGAGAGTCATACCCATACTATAGTAAAAATACTTGAGAATTTTGATTTACTTGCTAAGATCATAGGGACTTCTCTCCATAAGAATAATATCATCATAAAAAATAAGACAGATGATAACTATACCAACTAGAGTTGGGTAAATATGACTTGCTTCCTCCAAACAACCCTCTAATTTGTCAATGTATATGCAAAGGAGGATAGGAGACATGGGACAACCTTATCTCATATATTACAACCAATTTATTTTGAGTAGCCTTCAGTGTTCCTAAACATGGAAATAATATTATCGTACAACCCTCTTGCAACAACTTTCAACTTGAAAGATATTTTAAGCTCTTATACTCTAGTCCAAAGGTTAGTCTTGGCCATTGTATCAAAATATTTTCTGAGGTCACTGTAACAACACAAGATATTGGTTTTATTATTACAAGATTTCTCCACAATGATCCTAAGGATAACAAGGCAATCCACATTTCTATTATAGGTCCTAAATCTATCCTTTCCTTTAGCTCTTATTTCATATCTTTCTATCCATACACAAATATTTTCTACTCAGTGGCCTTCAATTTCCTTAGATTTACCTTTCGCAAGACACTTAACCTAAAATTCGATGTATTTTTTATAAAAAAAACTTCTTCCTTTGTAGAGAGGGTTTCAATGTTTTCCATAACATCAAGGGTTTTGTATAAAAAAATAAGGCAGGAATTATAGTCCCTCAAGGGAATCACGTTATTTTCTTTGTTTTTTTGAATCAATATTTGTCTTCATAATTTCTTAGTATACATAGATAGGGGAAAATATTTTCTTGGTTTCTATTTATATATAGTAAACATGTTCCTTTTAGTTAGGGCTTTGTACCGATTTATCTATCATATTTAGGGTTCTCATTTAAATAATACCTAATGTATTTATAAAAATATTACTCTATTTTCATATCGAGCATCAATCATTCCAGTTTTTAATTTTACAAAACATCTCAATAGAGAACTTGTTCATATAGGTAGGGAGGGTTGTCATAAAATGATAGAGGTTTTCAATATTTTCCTAATTTGATAGAACATTTAATCCATTATTTAAATTCTTTAAAAACATATAAAATTTATTCTTGTTGAAGATAAGTGCTATTGTGATCCAGATTTATGCAGGAATGCAACAGAATACACATATAACCATAAATACAAAGATGCAGCGGAAATAACACTTCATTTCATTAGTATCAAAGAACTGAAATTTTCTTACAAACAAAATGGAAATAAACTAGCTAGGGTGTTGGTAGCGAATCTCTGAGAAGAGATGTGGCGGCTACAGACCTTTTAACTGTGTTAAATTGAGGCTCGACGACCTATTTATTATTGAAAAACAATGGAGAACTCTAAACTTCCAAAAACCTAACCCTAGGAGATGAAGCACCAAAACTATGGGCCCCGTTTGGGTAAATTGGTGTTTCAACTTCTCGGGGACGTAACTTCAGCATATGATCTCCGTTTGACGCGTATGATAAATCGTTAGAAATATCTATCAGAGGACTACAAATATTACCACAAATATTGATTTCGAAACGGAACCATATTTGCTGAAAAAACGATGCCAAAACAACGTCGTTTAGGGCCTCAAAACGGCTTCGGAAGTTCAGGACCCGAAAAACTGCTAAAAATAGTAAGTTGTGCTGAAACTGAAAAACTGAAAGAGAAAATGGTGGGGCCCCAAGTGGAATAGGTGGGTGGCCACCCATATCCACCTGGATCATTCCTCCCCCTCTAGGAAGCAATGGTCCCCACTCCATTGAGTTCCTCCATGAGATGAGGAAACTTTTGCTGAACTTGGTCCCTGATGAACCACTTGCCTTGGTGTAGGAGTTGGCCAACTTTGACAACCTGATATATTTGGATTTTTCGTTAGAAAGTGTTCTTGATTTTCATGTCCATGATAAAATCTGTGGTGGACTATTCCATGCAGTCTGGGTTTAACTCTTTTGGTGTGAGTTCTTCTGCAATGTCAAAGGTGTCCAGTAGAGGTGGGAAGTAGGGACAAAGGCAGTCTACATTGAATACTAGGTGCAGACCAAGGAATGGTGGAATACTGAGCTCAAAGGCATTGTTCCCTACAACCTTAGTGATGGTGTACGAACCATATTGGAGCACGCGAAGCTTGCGGTTGGGTCCAGTGAGGCGCTCCTTCTGCAAATGTAGCCACACTTTGTCACCCACCTGGAAGTTGTGTGGCACCTGATGTTGATCATGTCGTTGCTTGTACTTAGCATTAGCTCTATCTAATATTTCATGAACCTGCTGGCGGATGTGTTGAATGTGCTCAATGAAGCTGTTCGCTTTGTCAACTTCAGACTGGACATGAGCTGAATCACCCGGAGTAGCCGCAAATGGCATGGCTACGTCAATGGGACACAGTGGCTAGAATCCCAAGCCCACCTGAAAGGGGTTGTGGTCGATTGAGCTGTGGAGAGCCCGGTTATAACTGTGTTATACATTGGGGAGGCTCTCTTCCCATGTGTGTGGATTTTTTGAATTGTACATGTGCATAATGTGTACAATCATCATGTTGACGACCTATGTCTAGCCATCAGTTTGGGGATGGAAAGCTGTGGACTTGGTGAGCTTGGTGTCCAACATTAACCAAAGGCTAGACCAAAATGTGGTGAGGAACCTGCTGTCGCGATCTGATATGATAGACTGTGGGATCCAAAAGTGAACCCACACTCGTTCAAAGAAGAGTTTAGCAATGGATTTTGCTGTGATATTCTTCTTGCAGGCTACCATAATGGCCATCTTCGAGAATATGTCGACAAACACGAAAACACAGTCGTTTCCATGCTTAGTAGAAGGAAGGCCTGACATGTAATCCATGGAGATGGATTCCCAAGGTCGAATAGGGGTAGGTAGAGGAGTATAGAGCCCTTGCTTCTTAATGGTCGGTTTGGAAATGACGCAAGCAGTGGAGGATCTGATGTACTTCCCGACATCTTGTCAAAGGTTCGGCCAATAGAAATATTTCTACAGCACTACCACTATTTTCTCGACCCCAAAATTCCCAAGGACTCGACTGTAGTGTGCTTCCCATATCATCTTGGCACGCTTGCTTGAAGGAACAGAAATGTGTCCCATGTGGCATAACAGTGCATCTTGGAGGTAAAAATTTGGAACTTGCGTACCCCCCAAGTGTGCCTTGTATGTGTGGCTGAATTCTGGATCACTCTTGTAAAGAAGCAGCCAATCAGAAGTCTCGTGCCCACAAGAGTTGAGAACTGTGGTTATGGCCACGATCGGTGGTCGGCTGAGGCAGTCGACAACATTATTGGTGCTACCCTTCTTATACTTGATGTTCAAATTAAATTTTTGTAGATATGTGGAAAAATTATGATGGCGATCATTATGCAACTTCCCTTGTGTCTGTATGAACTGCAGGGGTCGGTGGTATATGTGGATGATTTTTTCCTTCCCCAAAATGTAATGCTTCCATTGTCGATAAGCTTACACAATGGAATACATTTCTTTGTCATAAGTGGGATACTTGCAAACTGTGTCAAACAATGTCTCACTATGATATGCCACTGGATGCCCCTGTTGAGTTAGAATTGCCCCAATAGCATAGTGAGAGGCATCTGTCTTGATCTCAAATGGTTGTTGCAAGTCTAGTAATGTGAGCACTGGGCAGAACAAAGGCGATGTTTCAATTCTACGAACACCTTCTGTTGAGATTCTAACGAAAATAATTTTTCTTTTTCTCCTCTCTCGGTGACTTGACTCAAGTGCCAAGTGATATGAGAGAATCCCAACACGAACTTGCAGTAGAAATTAGAAAGACCCAGAAAGCTGCAGAGCTCTATTAGAGTGGTTGGGGCTGGCCAATCCTGAATGACTTGGATTTTGGCTAGATCCACATGCACCCCCCTTTCATCAATAATGTATCCCAGATATTGAACCTGGGTCATGCCAAAAGTGCACTTCTCCAAATTGGTACACAACAGCGTTGCAGCTTTTATGACTTCTCAGATGTAGGAGCCTCTCGAAGCTCCAAAGCTGAAAAATTCTGAATAAATGTCCAAGTATACCACTACAAATGAGTTGGTGAATGGATGAAAGATGTCATCCATCAACCTCATGAAGGTTGGGGAGCATTCGTCAATCCAAAAGGCATTATGAGCCATTCAAAAAGGCCCCCCTTGGCTTTGAAGGTAGTCTTCCACACATCAGAGGTTTCAATTGGTACCTAGCGATACCCAGACTTCAAGTCGATCTTGCTGAAATATTTTTCCCCTTTGAGTTGGTCTAGAAGGTCATCGATCCATGGGATCGGGTACCTATTCCAGACATTGATATTGTTCAGTGCCTGATAGTCAATACAAAGTCTCCAAGTCCCATCCTTCTTCTGTACCAACATGATTGGGCTCCCACAGGGCGATGAACTTGGCTGGATGTGACCTTTCTGCAACAACTCCTGGATTGTCCTCTTGATTTCATCATTCTCCAGAACAGAGCACCTATAGATCGGTCCATTGGGTAGCAGCACACCTGGGGTCAAGTCAATGGGGTGCTTGACCTGACAGTGTAGAGGCACCCCTGTGGGTGAGGTGAAGATGTCCCCGTACTCCTCCACAACCTTGTCCATTTTTTCTTGTCGTGCAGAGGAGCCATGTCTGGAGGTCGTGGCCATAATATTCTTATTTCCCTGGGGTCAGATCATTGGGAAAACAAATTTACTTGTTTGCGAAATGAGCTTACTGCATTATTTTGCAGTAACCAAAGAGATAGTCGGAGTTGGTGGTACCTCTGGTATCCTGTACAACTTAATTCCCAAAGTCACAATAACAGCGTGAGATTGGGACTCATAGATAACATGTCATTTCCACAAGTATGGTTGGCATAAAAATACATCAAAAACATTAATAGGAGTAATTTCACACAATACCTCATTCGTGAAGGGCTTGATGCTATAGGGGAGGCGGCACTGCTGGCTGACGCAGAGATCTCTTCCTTAGTGAAGCCACCCGATGGTGTATGGTTGTGGGTGCAATATGGTAGGCAAGCCCAACCGCTTCACGAAATCTGCTAAAATGAGGTTCTTTTGGCTCCCATTGTCAATAATGAACTGTAGTAGGTAACCCTTTACCCACATCTAGGAGTGGAAGAGACGCTCTACCTCCTCTAGATCTTCTAGTTCCTCCTTTTGGATCTTCGTAGTGGAAAAAGTAGCGTTGGGCTCCCCATCAATAATCTGCTTCCCTTTGTAATTCCGCTTGATAGGTTCTGATTCAGAGTCGGAGCATGCATCTGATTCAGAAGCCCTCATCTCGGCCACCAGCAGCTACTTGGTCAGACATTCACTTGTGTTGTGAGTGGAGCTCTTATGGAACTCACACCACTTTCCCATGTCCTTCTTTGGCTTCGCGGTGTTGTTATTTGCTTGTGGCTTTGGTAGGTTCTCTTGGGTCTCCATGCCTTGGCTTTATCCTTTGGTTTGCGGTTTTGGGGCACCTTTCCCTTGCTTTTGATTCGCAGATCCAAAGTCTTGCTTCTTCTGTTTTAATTTCTGCTCAATCTTGGCGGCATATCGTTATGTCGTACCAAGTGAGGAGATGTCCACGAACTCCATTTCCTCCTAAATGTATATGTCCAGACAACCATGATAATTTAGCACCAAATGTTTTTCTGAATCTTTGATACCCAAATTTGTGCGCAGGGTATGGAACAGATTCATCAGCTCATGCACATCTTGATCCCTTTGTTGCCACAATGTGGTCCATTGTATGTACTTGTCCTCATAGCTCCCCACGAGATAGTATTGTTCCTTGATGGCATCTCGGAAAGAATTCCAAGTGGGTACGGCTGAGAACAGAGAGGGTTTTGTCTCTTCCTTTTTCTCACAGTAGGTTTCCCACCAGTCCTTGACATGGGGGGTATCTTTGAGGAGTGCAAAAATAATCTTCTCTCGGTCGGAAAAGTCATGAACCGAGAAATATCCTTCTAATATATTCAACTATCTATCTATGGCATATGCATCTATTTGACCCTCAAATATGGGAATGTCAAAGTTTACTTGTACCTTAAAGGGAGTCGCACCTCCGGAGTGGCTGCTGGATGCAGATGCGCCACCGGTGGGCAGTTGTTGAAGTATCTGGGCAAAGTTGTCCATCATTGCGTTCCTTTGTTTTTAGAGGGCCTCCTCGAGTAATCTTTTGATAGGATCTCCTACTCCCTCATCTTTATTTTCGTCCCCCATGGGCATCCGTTGGGGTTTGTGAGGCTGATCTTGCAAAGGTTCCACGAGATCGAGCCCTAACTCCTTATACCCCGACCTTGTTGGGGACATGCAAAGAAGGATAAAAAAAAATAAGACCGCTTTGATACCATTGATCTAGATTTATGCAGGAAAACAACAAAATACACACATAACCATAAATACAAAGATGCAGCATAAATAACACTTCATTTCATTAATATCAAAGAACTGAACTTTGCTTACAGACAGACTGGAAATAAACTAGCTAGGGTGCTGGTAGTGAATCTCTGAGAAGAGATGTGGTGGCTACAAACCTATGAACTGTGTTACAATGAGGTTCGAGGGCCTATTTATTATTATAAAACAATGGAGAAGTCTAAACGTCCAAAAACCTAACCCTAGGAGATGAAGCGCCAAAAATACGGGCCTCGTTTGGGTAAATTGGTGTTTCAATTTCCCGGGGACGTAACTTTATCATATGATCTCCGTTTGACACATATGATACATAGTTAGAAAGATCTATCCAAGGAATACAACTATTGTTGCAAATATTCATTTTAGAATAGAATATTATTAGCCAGACAAACGATGCCCAAAAAACGTCGTTTAGGGCCTTAAAACGGCTCCGGAAGTTCAGGACCCGAAAAACTGCTAAAAATAGTAAGTTGTGCCGAAACTAAAAAACTAAAAGAGAAAATGGTGGGGCCCCAAGTGGAATAGGTGGGTGGCCACCCATATCCACCTAGATCATATTGGATATAAAAAATTTCTTCAATGTGGATTTTGTGCATAACAAAGCTCAAAGTTAGGGTTAAAGGTCTACGATAAAAGTCGGGCTCATGGTTATTTAGGAGGTAAAATTTTACTATTTTTTTGTATATGGGGATATTATATATCACATAATCTATGAAGTTCTTACCAATTCCATGAATAAAAGTTATCCAATTGGTTTTCAACCACTTCATTGGACCATTGTAATTTATTAGATCTTGAGAAATCAAAGTTTGATTAACTCAATACCAAATAAATTCTCAACCAAATCTATAGATTTTCTTTTATATCTACTAGCTAAAACAAGGTCATCACCTAACCATAGAGGATCAAAGTTGGAATTGATCCTCAAATAATAGTTTGATTCATTGTTGTTATAACATTATAGTATCCTAAAAATAATATATTTCCTTCATTTCTCAAATTGTAGATATATTGTTTTAAGCCCTTGTAAGGACAAATTTTATATAAATTATTTTTTTCTATAAACAATAGAATAAATTGTCATAGAATAACACATTTCTATATAAATATTCTTACCACTAATCTCTAAAGTCTCCATTCACATGTATAAATTGAAAAGGTCATTCGTGTGAAGGGTAGTGTGAGAATAAATATTATTTTTATGTAACAAGTTATGCCTCCAATCCACTAAATGTTGTAGGATCTCTTTTCCCATGCCAACCACAAGACAAATCCTTTTATTTTAAGGACCTTATATTCTTCATGCTTGCAAGTTTCAAAAAGTAATATAGTATCAATTTCACTCAAGATCCAACTTAACATAATCCCTTTACTCCATGGAAAGTCATGATAGTTCCAAGATAATATGTAGAGTGTCCTAAATTCCTATTAATTATTATATTTTGGTATCTATAATAACTTTTTTGTTGTTAATTATTGCTAATTTTTCCTTCCTTCATATATTTTTTGTTGGAAACATGATTATACTAAGAGGGGGATGAATCAGTATAATGGTCAATTTTAACCAATCAAAACATTTCAAAGCATGTATATACAATGTCAATCAAATCATAAACATAATAATACACAAAATATGTGTGAAACTTCTTTTATTATTAAATGATCTTGTAGGAACCAACCTATTGTTACATTGATTTGCTAGCACCACCTAGAAGGAGACACCAATCCCATGAAATTATTTATTGGAACCAACTAGAAGGAGAAACCAATACCTTGAAATTATTTACCAACACCGCCTAGAAGGAGAAAACAATCCCTTAAATTGATTTATTTTCACTAACACAAAGGAGACACTAGTTCTCTAAATTGCTTTATTGGCACCAATTATAACTTCCTATCATAATCCTTTTTCATACATTTTCAAAATCATATTCATAGGATTTACGATTAATCTTTCTTATATAGATTTCTAAATATTTGATCCAATTTTTTCTTCCTAAAATTCTCTTATACTTCTGCATATCACTCCATGCTATTATCCTTTAGTTCTGCTCTATCCACAATCCTCATGTACTACTCCTTTACTCTACACACCACTCCCTATTCTGTATATTTCAATTCTAAATATAGTATGGTCCTTTGTATTCAAACTTCATCCTTAAAATCTTCCTTGATTACACGTATTTCATAGATTTAATTTTCATACTTCTTCTGCTTTCGAATTTTTTTTTTATTTCTCTTCTACGCATAAGCAAACCGCACCTATATTAACAAAACTTAATAATGTTATCACTTCCATGTTCGTTTAAAAACTTCTCTAGATTATTTATACTTAACTAAGTCAACAAATTCATAGCAAGGGTGACACTCCGTTGAAAACCATTGAAAAAATCTTGCATCATTATTTTATTTTTACTATTGGAAATATGATCTAGATGACACATATAACAATTATCTTCATTTCTCCTTGGCTTCTCATGGGATTAAATTTAAACTAAGGAGACCATATAATATAACCCTATTTAAGATATTTTCTACAAATATGGATCCAAGAATTTTTACAAAAAAACACCTCAAATATATGTGAATCCCATATGCCTAGATCCCTTTTAATCTTCCTTCATAGTTGAGCACTTACCATTCTTCTCGTCATGAGCTTGGGTTGGGACCACAAGCTTAAATTCCCTTTCAAACATATTTGGGGTCCTGTTGAAGCCCCAAAATTTTGTTGCAACAACATGGGGGATAAACACATGGTCCAGACCTTAAAAGAAACTCCATTTCTATTTGGTATAGTGGCTCTGGCTAGGGATAATCAGACCAGTTTCCCAGCAAAGAATTAATATGATGATGATGGGTTTGATACAAGGTGAAATGGAAAATAATTTTAAACTAATGGAAATAATATATTTAAGTAACAAACACATGCATCTATTTAATCTAATATTTAACTTAATATATACCTAGTAATTATTTTAACTTATGTGATATACAAAGATATCTTAAAGCAAAAGATAATAAAAATCATTCAATTGCTACAAGAGATGAAACAGTTTAAAGCTAATTATTTTGACTAAATATTTAGGCAAAACAATTGTGAAACTACATCACATATCGATTGATTATATACTCAACAAGGAATTACAGCTGAAACATCATGCAATAATGCTTTAATGGAAAACTATAATCCATATCTCGTACACAATACAATATACAAAAATTTATTGCTAAATCATAAGTAAAACTCAATCGTAAAGGTAATAGTACCAGATATGAGAGGTTATATTCATGAAATCAACAACATTGACCCTTTTTTATTTTCAACCAACTACACTCTAAGAGTACATAAATGAAAATTCGGTAGAGTGTGCTTCGATATTCAAGAAAATCAAGATCTTGTTCCATGTATTTCATCAAAAGAATAAAAAAAGTACATAAATGCAAGATTTTGCAAAGTGTTTTTGGTAAAATCCTGGACCTCTCTCTAAGTGCATGAGAGAGGTTTAAATAATATTACATATGTATCAAAAATAGTATGTTACATAAAAAGATAAGGAGGTTTCAAACAACCTTCCTTAGAATACTAAAAATAAAATATAAAAACTAAAAGAAAGATAATGACGTGCTTGATCAGGTTGAATGGTTGTTTTCCATTGAGATTTTTAGTTCGCATATATCCAACATTGGCTTCACTTGGGATGGTTGGCTGACTTTGGATCTTAGCTTTCTCGTGAATACAACATCAGAGAGCGGTGGCACCATCTTTTGAGTGAAATTGGTTAGATAGCATAAAGCCATCCGCTGACTCTATGGTTTTACTAGAAATTTCCAATAAGATTCATGATCAAGATTAGATATCTTTTTAGCTACTTCAATTTGATGTTTGGTGGTTTCCTTCCACTGTCCCTCTAATTGTTTGATATCTAGGAAAACTCAAGGCTTGCATTCTTTAATTAGAGTAATATTATAAAGATTTTCATTCACAATTACGTTAGTCGCTTTTCATCTGCTCTAGATGTTTCCCTTTCTTCTTGCTTCAATTTCATATCCCAATCTGTAAATAGAATATATCTGTGGGATTCTTCAATCTTCGACAAATCAACTTTTATTCTTACCTCAAATTCTTGCGAGGAGATAAACTTTGAGATCTTCTTATCAACTTATTCATATTCCAATATTTGATCAACCATTTGATGGAGTAATGTATCACTTGTTCACAATATGGTTTGATCATTGAGATTCTTTGTTAGAATATTTCTTGCTGTTTTGAAAATTGAGTATTTAGCTCAAGTGTTTCTTTGATGAATTCTTCTGTCTCATGCTGATTTTTGAGTTTATCTACTTAATTTTGTATTAGCTGAATCTGTGTATCCTTTTCTGTAATGCTTGCCCGGTGTTATAACTTAATTTGCTCAAAATTTTTCTAAAATTGTATCATCTGCAACTATGTTTTCCTATTGACGTTGCGCCTTTCCCATTCAATTTGTTTCTCTAACAACTGAATTTTTGCATCTTTTTCTTTAAGAAGAAGACTAACTGTTGCAGCCTTATCAATTGTAGTTGTTTCATAAGCACCTGCAAATTGTGATAGTCTTGTCAAATTTTCTGATGGATCAATGGGGTTGTCTTTCCAGACAACCTCCATTGATTCATTCTCTGGAGTTGCTGCTGATAAATCAAGATTTATTTTCTTTCTCCGTCTTCTTAACACTGCTTTATGTGTTGGGCTATAAAATATACCTAAAGGGGGTATCTCTTCAATTCTCAAAACAATTTGTGACCTTGGGTAGGCTGGGATGATTTCAACATCTGTTTCTGAATTTACAACTTGTAAGGTCTATTTAGGTGTTTGAAAATCAGAAGTACCTTCCATTCTCGTGTCTATTTTTGGTAGCTGGAGCTTTTCTTTGAACTGCTCCCATTCTTTATCCATGTCATCTATTATGATTATTTGTGCCTGATCATGTGTATAATTAATGTTCAATTGTTCTTCAGCTAATGTTTCTTTGGTTGCTTCTCCATTATTTCTCTTTGTAGTCTCTTCAAAACTTTCCTTAGGGTATTCTTCTTTATTTTGAGATTGATGCTCAAAAAGTTTTGAACCTTGTCTAGATTTATCTAGCGATTATTTATCAGAATGTGATCATAATTTTATTCTAAAATTATACTGGGAGTTGGTTCTCTTGTTTCCTCAATCTGCAATAGGTCTAGCAGAACACTTGTCAATATTTTGTTTCTGTAAATATGAAAATGATTGAGGTCTGTTGGAGTCAATTTTACTGATGCAAAATGCAAGAATTGTGAGAAAGTCTTGGCCTTTTCAAATAGGGCATCAAAGTCATCTTTCTCATGCATGAACTGTCTAATTTTAACCAAAACAGTAAAGTCTTGAGCGACTTTGTTAGGATCATATTGTCTCACTAGCATCATAACTAGATTCAAGCTTGTAATATTCTGCACCTCTTTAATTGCATGTCCAAACTCAAACAAGGAAAAGAACCACATTGTATTGGAAAAGTTGGCCAGATAGATTTCTTTGTGTCTTTTAGGGTTTTGGTAAGACCTTCCCCTACTGTTTGGTATGCAATTTCTCTCGCCAATAACTTTTCTGGAACATAATAAGGAAGAACATGGGGAGAAACAATAATCTAAAAAACTCTGATATAAGTAAAATTTTCTTGACCAAACCATCCTGCCACTCATAAAATATCTATCTTTTATTCTTTTGAAATCCTAGGGGCTTTTGTATCAATAAATAGTTTGATAGATGGGAAGTATAATACTTGGACAAATATTATAAAAATGGGGAAAAAATTGAGATTCCTATAAAATATTATGATACATATGGATAGGAGTAGGGTCTTTGAGAGTCCAATTACAACCCATATTAGGAAATTTTGTATAGAAACAGATGGCATCCATCACATAAGCACTCATAAAAAATGAAGGGATGACCCGAGTAGAGACAACTCTATACTGCCTATATTGTCTGATAGTCGTAGCCAAATTATCAGATAAAATTTTACCCCAATTCATAATCGTAGAGTTGACAGTTGCATCAATTAATGGAATCCATTCCATAGAAAACTTGGTACTATCAGCTTTCCCAAAAATCCTACACATCATAGCAGCTACATAACTATGTGGAGCCGATAGAGGTGCAATTGGGTACATACCAGTTTTCTCCCTTTTGAATTTGTTGGAACTGGACCTCCAAGTATGCATGGAATCTATTGGGTCTTCATTCTCTTTTGCGATCTGTTGGATGAAAGCTCTATAATAGACCTTTTGAAGCTCTGGCATATGATACATTCTGCGCAAATTGTCCAAAGAAAATGACCCCATGATTTCTTGTCTTAAATCCTTGAATTTCCTATCTAAGATATCTACATTGTCGATAATCCACTTCACCATATCTATATATGGTAGGATTTTAGGTCCTGCAGCTAATACTTGTAAGAAAGAATAGGTTGCTTCAAAATAGGAAGCTGCACACGAGACTTTAGCATCAGTCGTTTCTTTGGTTACCTACACCTTTGGATTTTCATCCTCTAGCATATTATACATGGCTTCCCAAGGTGTATCTCCACCATTTTTGTTGCATGTAGCATCACTAAAGAGAGGCAACATGTATGAATATTCGGATGTAGAAGGCTCTGCTATCTTTTTTCCTTTCTTCATCATCTCTGAGCATTATTCCCCGAGATTGAGCATAGGTTTAGTTAAAATAATAAATTCGATAAGGATGGGACTTTTATTGCAAGCACGATTAAACATATACAAAGCTCCTCGAGCCTTTAAAAGAGTAAATGGAGTTGATTTCTAATAATTACGCATTATGGCCTTCATGTGATTCTTTTTAGGTCTTGTCAAAACATCGCATTGCAAACCTGAATGATATTATGCAATGATAAGATTTAAGTGTAATGTCGATTTTGCGATTGCGATAAATCGCAATGGTAATATTTCACAACATCGCAATATCGTGTTATCGCAAGATCGCAGAATTCACCACATCACAGTATCGCAATATTCACCATATTGCAATATTGCAAGATCACAAGATTAAATTTATGGTATTTAGAAAGTTATTTCTGTCTTTGTGATTTGCGACGCGCGATGTATTCTTTAGGAGGATTTTTCCTTATACGAATTATACTTTAAGTGCTTCATGAATTTTTATAAATATTTCTAGGCCTTTATAAAGAGCACAACATAACACTTAATCTTAAAAAGGGGGTTTATTGATCACTTTATCGTGGATTCTGATCTATGATTATTTGTGTTACCTCGGATTTTGCGATTTGCGATAAAGCTAAAAGCACTTAGTCTTAAGTGGCTTAGCTCAAAGTTTTAACACTTTTTAAAGGGAAAACTCTTTCTTGCTAGCGTTGTTCTTAAAAAATTTAAAAGGGTCCCCATTTATCATTAAAACATTGATTATTATAAAAATGAAGTGGGGGAGTTGTTGAATAGTACAACTATTGGTGATTCAGTGGAAGAATCAATTATCTCTGATAATTTTGAAATTCCTAAAACTTTCAAAATAAAAATAGTTCAGAAAATAGAAATTGAATAAAAAATTAAATAAGTACCATTTCTCTAAATAATAAAACAAATCCTCCTAATTATAATTCATTTGATATGCTCTTCTTTTTTATTACTTAAAATCCATTGCCTTGGTGTGGTGGCTAATAGTGACAATTCCATTCATTAGTTGTAGTTCAACTGAAAAAGTTGGCTTGTGATGAGACCCCTTGTCTTTTGATTAAGATAATCTCAAGCCATTACCCTATTTTGGTATATAGTAGTGGTAATATCAGTCTTATTATGTTCCTATAAATGGTAAGAGGGCTCTTGATTAGACCTCTTGTCTTTTAAGCTTTAGTACATTATTTAGGATTACAAAAAAAGAGAAAATTTTACTGGACATGAGAATGATTGCCTCCTTAAGAGTTCTGGATGAAAATTTATAGAGTTATTGGACAGGGAGAATCATTGTCTCCTTATTATTCTTATATAATAAGAGTATTTTACTGGATAGGGACAATCATTGCCTCCTTAAGATGCTTATCTACTAAGAGTATTTTACTTGGTTAAAAATATTTTTCTTGACCGATAATCGAACACAAGTCTTTTATAAAGTTGAAGTTTCTCAAAGAATGAATAATTTTGGTATAAAAGGAAATTTCAGAGAGATATAACTTAATTAATCTTCAAACTTCTTAACTATTTCTTTAACAATTTCCATTTATAAAAGCAAAAAGTTAAAATATTTCAAGAGATTTTATTGCAAGGCCAACAGTTATATTATTTAAATTGTATTTTCCTAGGAAAAGTAAAGAAAATAATGTACAGGGGATAGAAGAGGTTAAGTCCTATGAGAAGTGTTTTTTCAAAATTTTCCCATTCACAGGCAGAGAATCTTTCTTGCCTGATAAATCTTGCAATAAAAGTGTTAATGGGCCAATTTGTTCTGCAATTTGAGATGATCCAAGCCACATTCTTTGGGATTTGGTATGCTTACCTTTTTCCTCATGTGATTTATCCCATTTCAATACAAGGTCTCCATGTTGAAATCATTTTGAACTAACAGAATTTGCATCAAAGGAATATTTAAATAGTTGTTGATGATGAGCATGGGTGATTTTGGCTCTCTCTCACTTGTTCAAGTTTGAGAATTTTTTATTGTCTTAACTGCAAAGAAGAAGAAGGAGTTTCTTTACTAAATTGAACTAAGGATAGAGAGGTAATAACTACATTTGTAGGAAGAACAACCTCTTTCCCATAGACTAGATTAAATGGAGAAGTACCTATAGAGGCTTTATGTGTTATCCGATCTGCCCATAGAGAAAATGTTAAAGATTTATGCCAATTTCTTTGAATCTGATCAATAGTTCATTTAATGATCCTAATGAGG
The DNA here is from genome assembly GCA_034641835.2 of Pinus albicaulis. NCBI lineage: Eukaryota > Viridiplantae > Streptophyta > Pinopsida > Pinales > Pinaceae > Pinus > Pinus albicaulis. The sequence continues at coordinate 1,202,149,762 of CM076578.1, forward strand.
TTTTTATTAGTTGATTTTTCTAAACCATTTCCTTGAGCATAATAGTTAGCATAATATTTAAGTTTGAAACCTCTTTTGAGAGAAAATTCTATCATAGCATTGCTTGAGATATAAGATGCATTTTCAAACATAAAGGAAGTTGGTAATCCAATTCTGGTAATAATAAATTGATCAATAAATTTGATAATGTTCTCATAATTGGTTACATTTAGTGGAATTTATTCCACCCATTTAGTAAAGTAATCAGTTTATGTAAGAATATATCTATGTTTCTTTGGAGAGTGAGGAACAATCTCACCTATTATGTCCAATACCCATTGCTCAAATGGTTGTTCAATATTGACTGGTTGTAATGGGAATGTAGATTTCCTTTGTTTTCCATCAGCAGTTTGAAAGATTTTGAATTTCCTTACATATTCATGTGCATCTTTGAACAAGGTTGGCCAGTAATAGCCAGCATGGAGGATTTTATGTGCCATTGTTTCTCCTCCAAAATATCCACCAGCTAATCCATCATGAAGTTCCTGCAAAACCTTTTCTATCTCAGTTTTTTCAAGGCATCTCAGTAAAATAGAATCATAATTTTTTCTTAATAAAACATCATCAATAATTTGATATTTATTTTCTTTAAGGCTCAAATATCTTTTATTCTTGTAACTGAGTTGCATAGGGGCATATCCATTTTTTAAATTAAAAATGAGATCAACATATTGAGATGTAGTATCATTGAGGCTTACTTGAGATATTTGAATGTCACCATCTGAATGTTCTTCTTCTGGTAAGTTGGATGATCATGTTAACATTCTGCAAAAACCTTGACCTCTAAAAATTTTCGCTAGTCTAATTTCAATGTCATATTTTTTGTAATGCAGTTACCCATTTTTCTCTTTTTTATCCTACTTCTCTTTGTATCAGTAATTGCCTTACTGCTGAAAATGGAACTATGATT